>BSBK01006275.1:0-182257 GCA_027943335.1 Chamaecyparis obtusa
TATATATATTTGTTGGTAAACAGATTGTTCTTCTTGTGATTCTCCTTTTGATTTGCCTAGTTTATGATGAAGAACAATAGAACACAACAGTTGGGAAACTGTTCCTCTGAATAGCTAATTTCCCTCTGAATTAAGGTACAGCTCCCGTGTGAAGAATATTCAATGAATTTATGTTTAGTTCCTAATTCCTATTTGTGGGTATGTTCTTAACTAGAGAAAAGTAAAGGAAACTAAGTTTCACCTAGGCAAGTGAAATCTTAGGGGAGGATCTGATAGTATATGAATAGATTCTATGTTCAGGTTCTCACAGTCTTATGATCTCCGTGAGCACAACAAGAATCACTTATGAAATTAAATTATGCAAAGGAAAATGACTACAAGATGCATACTAACTAAACACTTGAAGGAGTATTTCTTATAACCAATTACAACCCTCTGATTGTTTTACTGGTAAGTTCAACCGAAATGAGGAATCAAACTCTGTTCATTCATTTATCTCAATTCAACATTTAGAGAAACACCACATACACAGAACAATGAAAACGGACAATAAAGAAATGGTATCAAGATCGATTGACTTTGCAACCAGTCTCACACCAAAAATTTACCAACCTTTCTATTATCTTCTTCAATGGTACATATAGGATTCATAATGTACAATGCTCATAGGAATTAAAAACGTTTCAACTTCCAGAATACAAAAAGATAGGAGAGTAGTCATCACACTGTCGGTTACAAAATTACAATAAAGAGGAATTATTTTGATTTCATCTCTTTATCTAATTTTTCTCTATGAGCAGAGGCGGCCACTAAAATAGGAACCAATTCTTCATATCGGAGAATTTGCACGTGACTGTGCCAAATGAGCCACTTGGCATGTTCTCGGATTAGCTCTTTAACAACTGCAATTCTCTCTAGCATCTCTTTCATTGCAATGTAGACTTCTCCACTGAGCTGTTGCAATTCTAGGACTTTGTTATTTAAAACCTGTAGAAATTGTGAGCGCCTGAGATTGAACAAGAACTGTGGAAATATAGCAAAATTTGAGTTCAAGCTGAAAGAAGAGATATAATCCTTTTGGTAATCACCAAATCTAGAACACAGATGAATTAGAGACCTATCCAACCATCTCACTGCATCAAATTCCCCCTCTGTCTCCATTTTGTGAGAAGCCAATTTAGCCATGACCACAGCAGCAGTCTCCTGGTCGAATCTCGCCACCAGCTCCTCTATACTTGCACTTCCATCCACCCGAGCTTCCATTGTGACATGATATTTTCAAAATGAGTAACATTACATTTAATAATCATTCCATCTCATTGTTGCATCTACACTATTGGTGTACATGGGTCCTAGCAGAGCACATTTTCTTTAGTCTTTCCTATCATTTCATTGACTTCTCTCACCTGCCCAAGCTTCCATTGTCGCATGATATTTTCAAAATGAGTAATATTACATTTAATAATCATTCCATCTCATTTTCACATCTACGCTATTGGCGTACATGGGTCCCAGCAAAGCATATTTTCTTTAGTCTTTCCTATCATTTCATTGACTTCTCTCACCTGCTTGAGCTTCCATTGTCGCATGATCTCATGGCATTTTTTTACCCCTTGCGATCACGTGACTGCTCTATCTTTATCACATCTATGCTATTGGAGTACATGGGTCCTACGATAAAGGTTCTTTGGAAGTGTTCAATATGTTTTCCCTTCTTATTTGTGTTAATTTGGGTTTGGTAAGTCTAATGTTTCTTCGGTGGAAAATCTCAAATTTGCTACTCCAGCAACGGAAAACTTTACTTTGGGTTCAAAAAATGCAGTGAACTTCCCATTTCCTACTTCTTTGCAATTCACCTCTCATACCTTCACCTCTAGGGAATTTCATAACTTCCATCCACACCAAATGAATAACTCTCCATCTCATTGTCACATGATCACAAAGAACTGACATGAAATTCTCAATTTTAAATATTCTCTGCAATTCATTTTCCACCACTTGTCCGTAGGAAATTCTCATATTTTTGCAATGTTGGAAAATGAAAATATCTAATGAAGAGCAAGGGTTTTCATATACTTTGGGCATTTTAGTCCACTAGGTTTCATGCTTCGGGACTTGCAATTTTGACTTCCCCTGTTTCTTTCTATATCACCTATCAAGGCTTTCCTTGTCACATGATCACATGGCACTTTTCTGACTCTTGCAATCATGTGATTGAACACAAGTAGAGTAACTTCCTTGTCAAGTTAGGATCTATAACTTACCTAAATGTAATGAAGTATTAAAATAACCTGGTTGGCTTACGGACAAGAAGGCAATGGAGGGGAAACCCGACAAAGACTTCCTATCCTAAGAAAGACTTAGACCTAGACTTGATTAACATTAACACACATCTACACCATGAATCTACACATGATCTAAAGTTCAAATATATACTCAAGAACATATGTAACAAAAGTGTGCCAATAGCTGGATCCATCTGGGGACTTAGGCATTTTCATGTCTAACCAATGAATCTCAAATCTCTAGTTTCGCAAAGGTATAAAAAGGGTAGCAACACAACAAAACAAACAAAGGAAGGAAAGGAACAGGAAAGGAAACTAACTGAGGAAAGTAGGAAATCTAAACTAAGAAACAAAAATAAGAACTAAACGTAACTATGTACAATGTAGGGGTTACCTGCTTTCAATCAACCACTTGATAGAGCTTCAGATCTTGACCATTATAGGTCAAGGGTAATACTTCCCCATCTGGATATGCTAACTTGAAAGAATTCTTCTCAAATGCTTGGTGAATAGTATAAGGACCTTCCCATAGAGTTTTGAACTTTCCATGCATTCCTTTAGGAGCTCTCCTCTTATCCCACAGCAATACTAGATCTCTAATCATAAACTTGCGTGGTCTAGCCTTTCTATCAAACAAGTTTTTCACTTTTATTTGATGCTAAGTTATGTGGTCAACCATTCTTTCTCTCTCTTCCTCTAGTTTTCTTAGGTACAGGATTCACTTTTCAAGACCATCTTTATAAACACCATCTTCAATAATAGTCCTCAGCTTACTTGTAGCTAATTCTAGTGGGAGTGGGAGGCTTGCTTCAACTCCATATACCAGTTCAAAAGGAGATATTACAATTTCCCTTTTTGGGGTCACTCTGTCAGCCCAAAGTGCTTCATGTATTTTCTTATGCCAAGTTTTTTGGTTGTCTGACACAAGCTTCTTGATTATATTAATCAAGTTTTTATTACTTGATTCAGCCTGACCATCCCCTTGAGGAAAATAATCAGATGAATGGCTGACTGAGATACCAAATTCGAAGCAGAAATTGGTAATTTCAATGAATGAGAAATAAGCAACATTGTCTATTACCAATTTATTAGGAATTCTGAACCTTACCATGATGTTCTCCTTTATAAACTTGCATACTACTTCAGAGGTGGTCCTCTTTGTTGCTTTGGCTTTGACCCACTTTGTGAAGTAATCAGTAGCTGTGATAATATAAGAATGTCCTGTGCTAGATGCTAGATTTATTAGACCTATGAAATCAAGGCCCCACTATTGGAATGGGCCATCTATAACCACTGGCCTTAGGGGAAGTGCTGCTAGCTAAGGTTTTCCCGAGAACATTTTACATTTCTGACACTTAGCCACCCAGTGATATGCATCTTTGAACATTCTTGGCCAATAATAGCATTGTCTCAAGATCTTAAAAGTTGTAACTAATGAAGAGAAGTGACCACCACAAGCTTCATTTTGGAAAGTCTTTAACAATCATTCCTATTTTTGTTTATCAACACACCTCAAGAATGTTCCATCTATTGACCTTTTGTAAAGCCTATCATCCCAAATCACATATTTGGCAGCCTTCAATTTCAAATCCCTTCTTTTTTTTGCTGTCAGACCCTCTGGGCATTCTCCATAGGTTAGGAAATACACAATATTTTCAAACCATGGGTCTTCAAGACTTACTGCTAAAACTAACTGGTTTGCTTCAAGTTCCTCTTTCAGATTTTCTACTATAGCCTTACACAAAGCATTTCCTCTGACCAATTTAGTAGGCTTTATCTCTATATCATACTCCTGTGTCTTGGAAATCCATGCACCTCTATTGTTACAGCCTATGTCCTGCTGTGTCAAAATACTTTTCATAGTAATATCAGGTACAAAAATCACAGAGTGTGAATGCAAAACGTAAAAGTGGAAATTCTTTAAAGCTTTGACCACGGCATAAGCATGCTTTTCTGATTGAGAATATCTTAGTTCATGATTTTCCAAAGGCATGCTCATAAATGCAATCAGAGCCTGGATCCCTTCTCTATTTTCTTGCATCAAAATTGTGGATAAAGTATGTGTCGATGCATAGCAATATATAATGAAATCCTTTTTATAATCAGGGTGACATAGAACTGGCACATTGGCAATTTATTTTTTGATATCTTTAAAGGCTTGCTTTCCTAGGTCATTCCATTTGAATGTAGCATTACCCTTCATCATATCCACAATGCATTTGGTAACTTCTAAGAAATTAGGGACAAACCTTCTAAGGAAGTTAACTTGACCAAAGAAAGACTTGACGCCTATCTTATTTGAAGGAAAACTTAGTCTCTAAATGGCCTCTACACATTCTAGATCAATCCTGATTCCCTCCTGTGACACAATATGACCCAACAATTTTCCTTCTGTCACATAGAATATTGACTTCTTGGGGTTTAGAGATATAGAATGTTCTTTGCATCGTTGCAACACTTTCTTTAAATCTCCAATATGGTCCTTTCTCCTTTTAGAGAACACCGTCAAATCATCAAGATAGATAACAATTATCTTGTCTTTCATATCAGTGAATGAAATTTCCATACCTCTTTGAAAAGTGGTACCAGCATTGATTAAGCCAAAAGGCATTCTATGATAAGTGAAGGTACCCCAAGGAGTTGTGAAGGCCATTTTGTGTTGATCTTTCTTTTCTACCTCAAACTAATTATATCTAGAAAATCCATCCAACATGGACATCATTTTTTCTCTAGCCACAGTCTGTAGTAAGTGATCCATATTAGGTAATGCGTAATTATCTTTTAAAGAAGCTTGGTTCAAATTGTGGAAATCAATACATATCCTTATTTCTCCATTTTTCTTTCTCACAGGTACCATGTTCGCTATCCATGTCGAATGATGTATCAAACAAATAATCCTGGCTTTCAACATCTTATCAACCTCTTTGAAAATAACATCTGCTACCTTTGGGTTATAACTCCTCTATTTTCATCAGAAAGGTGTAGCATCAGGTTTCAGGGGAATCTCATGCTTGAAATTCCCACCCATATAGCTTTTCAGATCTTCATAGTTCCATGTGAACACATCTTAATACTCGAGGAACAACTTTTCTGCTTCTTCTTTCTCTTTGGGAGTATAGCACTTGCCAAGGTTTATCATTTTAGGATTATCCTCAGTTCTGATATTCACACCTTCAAATTCCCCTGTAGTTGGCCCCTTTTCTACTCTCTTTTTCTTTACTTAGGTATCATTCCTGTTAAAAAGCTTCTCAAGGGATACAAAGTAAGGAGGAATGATATTACTTTTCAGTTGTATCACATCTACATCAACAGATCTCTCTTTCTTTCAAAAATCTTTCAGATGACCATTTTCCTCCTCTTCACAGAGACCTTCTTCATTTTCGAGAAAAAACTGTAGACTTTTATCATCATTGAACACCTACTAGTCTTCAATGTTATCTAGTATCAATGGCCTATATACTATTTCGATTTGATATTTTTTATTCCTAAATTTAGGATGTGGAAGTAGCAAAGACGCTGATATAGCCAATGAATCTACTTTTGAATTCATTTCCCTAGGGACAGACTCGATTGAGAAAGCATCCAGATCTTCAATCTTGTCCTATACTCTATTGCGGTAATTTTTCAATTTATGATTTTTGACCGAGTACTACCTTTTAACTTGCCACACAATTAATTCTGTGTCACCTCTAGCTTTCAATATTTTTACTCCTCTCTCTTTCACCACAATGATACCAAGGAGCAATGCCTCATACTCATCAATATTATTAGTATTACCAAATTCTAATTTGAAAGCTAAAGGCTTTTGTTCACCATCAAGAGGAATTAAAACAATACCTACGCTAGAACTAGATGATGAGCAACTACTGTCAAACTCCAATGTCCAAATTTGCATTCTTTCTTCTTTCGCGGAGTTTTTAGATTCCACTGCTTCTATTTCATTTTCATCAGCATCAATTTTTGTATATAACATGTAATTCCCAAATCCTAATTCCAAATATAAAATTTGAGCTTTCAGATCATCTGATTTCAAAATGGTAAATTTAGCTTTCTCTTCTGGTTCCAACTTCACCTTTTTGCTTCCAATGGGAATCACTGCTTGAGACCAATCTAATTTGATTTCTCCACCTAGATCTCTACAAAAGCTCTTTCTCAACAACAAACCATAGCTAGCCGGTATGTCTGTGACTAGAATTGTTAATAGTAGCTTCTTCTCAGGATAAGCCGCCAATGCAACTTGTGCATCCTTGATTTGGCCAAGCAAAGTCACTTGTTTGGTATCCATGGAGTAACACCTACCATGGGCTTTGGTAAGAGTCAGGCCTAGAGCTTTAGCTACTGGATAGGGCATGATGTTATCAGAGGCTCTAGAATCAATGATGCAATTGTTTAACCTACACCCATTGATGTACAAAGAGACATAGAAGGGTTCTGGTTTTTGCCTAGGAAAGGTGGCTAGGACAGAGGCTTCGGCTTCTTCAAAAATATTTGAAGTTAATGTTTCATTTTCTAAGGTAGAGTATATAGCATGATTAAGATTTGTATTTTCATTTTTGCAGTGCTCAACTAATCTTTTCAACTCAGCAGGATTGGATTTTAGGTAATCAATAGGGGAAATTTGAATTCTAGAGTCTTTATAGAATTCAACAAAATCAAAGGGGCCACATTCCTTACCAGATTGAAGAATTTTCATCCCTTGATTAGTATCTTGAGTTCCAAATGTGGATGGTCCTTATTGTCCTGAAAAAGTTCCTAAATCAATAGCTACCTTCACTTTTTGTCCCCTAGTGAGCATATTATATGCAGTCCCATCAATGGTAGCATAACATTCTCCTTGTCTTTTAGAATCTCACTCATACTCTAAAAATAAATTTCTGGAGTCACCATTTGAGCACAACTTAGTTTCAACACCAAATAGAAAAGAGTTTAGTTCATTGGTAGTCAGAAACTGCATCATCTAGACCACTTCTAGTCAACTTTCACCATCGTGATCAGTCGTCAGGTGGAACACACACATGTTCCCCTTTCTAGGTGGGGCTTGAATTGCTAACCTTTATTGTGGTCCAGTTAATTGCAAAGGTTTGTTACCACTTCTGCCAGCCTAATATAGAAAACTCCTTTGGTATGGGTTATTGAATTTTAGGAGCTATCTCTTAATAGTGATGAGCTCATTAGAGAACTTCCTAATCATCTCTTCTGATGAAGTAGTCCCACTAGTGCTGGCTTTATTCTGAATCTCACGTTTCCATCTTCCCACAAAAATCATATCACCCTCTAATTCCATAATTGTTCTTTGAGCTACATCCAAATTCATGGGACGTGATCTCCTCAGGTCAAAGTTAATGTCAAGAGGCATAGCACTAATAAAGAATGTCTTTAGATTACCTGTTGTGGGTCTGTCTACTGCTAGGATTCTGTTAGCAATTTTATTGAAACTGGCAACAAAATCTCTAATGCTCATGGAAGGTTGCTTCTTCACTTATGTTAATTGAGCTAGTAGGGCATGCTCATCTTCTGCTATCTTAAATCGAGCTTCAAAGAATGTTCTCATAGTATTCCAACTTGTAATAACTCCATCAGCTAGGTGGTAAAACCAGTCCGTAGCTGCCTTAGTAAGGGTTTCCACAAACAATCAGACTGCAACATCTTTGTGAGTAACTCCTAGGATGTTGACAGTGACAAAAAATGCTTTTATGTGTTCATCTATGGTTACCTTCCCATCTCCTATAAATTTAGGCAAATTTTTTTGGGAACCAGAAGGAAGCGGGTGATAGACTACAAAGGCAAGTGGTCTAGTCATAGCAGCCAAAGGTGCAACCATATTAGGTTGTGTAGGATTTTGTAGGGGGAATTGTGGAAAATTAATGACCTTAGGAGGAACAACTCCATGTAGAGTCAATACCTGGTAGGTCATGGAAAGTGAACTTGCTGCTTTTGGTGGCAAAGAAGGTCTACTTCTGGTTTGACATTCTCCTTTCTGACGCAGTGCAGGTAACAAAGGGAAACCAAGAGCCTCTAATCTTTGGAAAGTGGGGTCTTTTTCTCCTTGTTTCTTATCACTCCTCAAATATTTTGTCCACTCCAGGGTGACAACTTATTAATGTCGCTAGGCTTCACGCTCTGCTCTTCTTTGAGCCCTGCGTAATTCTCTTTTTTGAAGAGCTCTTTCAAGTACTTCTTCTCTCACTTCATCTTCTTCTAACAATCGACTAGCTTGTCTATAGTTTTTGATACTCGTTCTATTTCTCTGAATGAAGGTATTCAATGAAGAGTTAATATCTTCTTGATCATCTTGGAATCCTAGATTTGGTTGAAGCACTAGAAATATATTTTCATGAGGTAGCACCATTTTTCCTCATGACATGCTTTCTAGTCGTGCGACTATTCAACTTCTCCCCAGCGGAGTCACCAAATTTTTTTCGGTAAACAGATTGTTCTTCTTGTGATTCTCCTCTTGATTTGCCTAGTTTATGGTGAAGAACAATAGTACACAATAGTTGGGAAACTATTTCTCTGAATAGCTAATTTCCCTCTGAATTAAGGTACAACTCCCGTGTGAATAATATTCAATGAATTTATGTTTAGTTCCTAATTCCTATTTTCAGGTATGTTCTTAACTAGAGAATAGTAAAGGAAACTAAATTTCATCCAGGCAAGTGAAATCTTAGGCAAGGATCTGATAGTATATGAATAGATGCTATGTTCAGGTTCTCACAGTCTTATGATCTCTGCGAGCACAACAAGAATTGCTTATGAAATGAAATTATGCAAAGGAAAATGACTACAAGATGCATACTAACTAAACACTTGAAGGAGTATTTCTTATAACCAGTTATAACCCTCTGATTGTTTTACCGGTTAGTTCAACCGAAATGAGGAATCAAACTTTGTTCATTCACTTATCTCAATTCAACATTTAGAGAAACACCACATACACAAAACAATGAAAACAAATAGTAAAGAAATGGTATCAACCTTTATTGACTCTACAACTAGTCTCACACCAAAAATTTGCTGACCTTTCTATTATCTTCTTCAATGGTACATATAGGATTCATAATGTACAATGCTCATAGGAATTAAAAATGTTTCAACTTCTAGAATACAAAAAGACATGAGACTAGTCGTCACACTGTTGGTTAGAAAATTACAATAAAGAGGAATTATTTTGATTTCATCTCTTTATCTAATTTTTCTCTATGCGCAGAGGTGGCCACTAAAATAGGAACCAATTCTTCATAATGGGGAATTTGCACGTGACTATGCCAGATGAGCCACTTGGCATGTTCTCAGATTAGCTCTTTAACTACTGCAATTCTCTCCAGCATCTCTTTCATTACAATGTAGACTTCTCCACTGAGCTATTGCAATTTTGGGACTTTTTTATTTAAAACCTATAGAAATTGTGAGCGCCTCAGATTGAACATGAACTGTGGAAATATAGCAAAATTTGAGTTCAAGCTGAAAGAAGAGATATCATCCTTTTGATAATCACCAAATCTAGAACACGGATGAATTAGAGACCTATCCAACCATCTCACTACATCAAATTCCCCTTTTTTCTCCATTTTGTGAGAAGCCAATCTAGCCATGACCATAGTAGCAGTCTCCTGGTCGAATCCCACCACTAGTTCCTATGTACTTGCACTTCCATCCACCCGAGCTTCCATTGTCGCATGATATTTTCAAAATGAGTAATATTACATTTAATAATCATTCCATCTCATTATCGCATATGCACTATTGGTGTACATGGGTCCCAACAGAGCACATTTTCTTTAGTCTTTCCTGCCATTTCATTGACTTCTCTCACCTACCCGAGCTTCCATTGTTGCATGATATTTTCAAAATGAGTAATATTACATTTAATAATCATTCCATCTCATTATCACATCTATGCTATTGGCATACATGGGTCCCAAAAGAGCATAATTTCTTTAGTCTTTCCTGCCATTTCATTGACTTCTCTCACCTGCCCGAGCTTCCATTGTCGCATGATCACATGGCATTTTTTTACCCCTTGCGATCATGTGACTGCTCTATCTTTATCACAACTGCGCTGTTGGAGTATGTGGGTCCCATAGTAAAGGTTCTTTGGAAGTATTCAATATGTTTTCCCTTCTTATTTGCATTAATTTGGGTTTGGTAAGATTGATGTTTCTTTGGTGGAAAATCTCAAATTCACTTCTCCAGCAGCAGAAAACTTTACTTTGGGTGCGAAAAATGCAATGAACTTCCCATTTCCTACTTCTTTGCAATTCACCTCTCATGCCTTCACCTCTTGGGAATTTCATAACTGCCATCCACACCAAATGAATAACTCTCCATCTCATTATTGCATGATCGCAAAGAACTGACATGAAATTCCCAGTTTTAAATGTAAAGGGCAATCGTAATTTCTCTGCAATTCATTTTCCACCACTTGTCTGTAGGAAATTCTCATATTTTTGCAATGTTGGAAAATGAAAACATCTACTGAAGAGTAGGGGTTTTCATATACTTTGAGCATTTCAGTCCACTAGGTCGCATGCTTCAGGACTTGCAATTTTGACTTCCCCTATTTCTTTCTGTATCACCTATCAAGGCTTTCCTTGTCGCATGATTGCATGGTACTTTTTTGACTGTTGTGATCATTCGACTGAACACAAGTAGAGTAACTTCCTTGTTGGGTTAGGATCTATAACTTACCCCAATGTAATGAAGTATTAAAATAACCCACCCAGCTTACGAACAAGAAGGCAATGGAGGGGAAACCCAAAAAGGACTTCCTATCCTAAGAAAGACTTGGACCTCGACTTGATTAAAATTAACACACATCTACACCATGAATCTACACATGATCTAAAGTTCAAATATATAATTGGGAACATATGTAACAAAAGTGTGGCAACATATATATATTTGTAGAATCAATCAATCACCAAGGCAATTGTATTCTATAGCATCATATATTAAAAGTAATATATATTAATCTTCTAATCTAATATTCCTTAACAAACATATAATGGCTCTCGGTTGACACTAACATCACTTGGTTTAAACTAGATTTCTTCACTTTTTCTCAGTTAAGTCAACTTCTTCAGTCTTTCTTCATACTTAGATAAACAATACATTATCTTATCATTATGCCAAATAATCAAGTACTAATAGAAGTATCAAATAACTCAACCTTTCCCTAGGTTCTATTGTTATCTCGCTTTCCCTAAACCTTTTTATCAATTAATAGATATAGTACTTTCTTAGATAGCAATTGTCTTACCAATTAAGGTTTGACATCAATGACAATACAAAAATTGCTTCAATTGTAGTTTCCAATAGCCAATAGGGTTTTTCTTCCAAATGATCTCATCCATACTTTCCTCCAAGGGAACCATAGTACTAAGGGCATTCCGAATAGGGGAAAACACCTGATTAATTTCTTTCAAATTGACCCACACCCCAATATGCTAGTAGTCCACAACCAAAATGCCAAATTTTTCCTTGCAAGTTTCTATAAAAGGAGTGAGTGAGTGAGAGAGAGAGAGAGAGAGAGAGAGAGAGAGAGAGAGATTTTAGATGATTTAAAGGGGATTTAAAAATCTAGGCATCCTCCCAAAATATGGTATTTTTCCCATTCCCAATCTTCCAAGGAAGGCCTTGGATAAAAAAGGTCTACTTTGAATGACATTATTCTAGATGAGAGATCCATTAGGAGGGTAAAAATCATCCTTAAATATTTGGAGAGAGGGAGTATTTTGAAAATATTGATGATGCTAGATAGTACACCATTCACCTCTATCATGATAAATTCTCCAAATTTTCTTGGACAAAAGGTGGGAGGGTAAAAATCATCCTTAAAGATTTGGAGAGTGGGAGTATTTTGAAAATATTGATGATGCTAGATATTACACCATCCACCTCTATCATGATAAATTCTCCAAATTTTCTTGGACAAAAGGGAAATATCCATCATCCTTATTCCCCTAATTCCCATCCCTCCCATAATTCTAGGCTTACAAACTCTATCCCAGGCCACTAAAGAGAGTCTCTTTTTTTCTTCAACACCAGACCAAATGAATTTTCTCTGGATTCTTTCAATAGCTTCCACAAATTTAGAAGGGATCCTAAATAAAATCCTTGGATAAATAGGTATTCTTTTCGAAGAAAGCTTTAAAATCTGAACTTTACCAGCCAGACTTAAGAGAGCTCCCTTCCAACCAGCAAGTTTCTTATGGATTTTTTCCACCAGAGAATTCCAAAAAGACTTAAGAGGTTTAGAGACAAGATGGAGGTCAAGATAGGAGAAAGGCATAAGATCAATCTTGTAGCCAAGAATTCTATCAATTCTTCTTTGTCTATCCTTTAGAGTGTTAATGAAAAAAAGAGAGCTTTTAGAGCACTTAATGAGCTAGCTTGAAGCATCACCATAGAATTTAAGACTATATTTAAGCACTCTATCCTCTTTAACAGTAGACATACCCATGCAAATGGCACCATCCACAAAATTTTCATGAGCACACACAATATTAGAAGAGGAAGGATTGAGACCTTTTAGCTTCCCTTCTTTGATCAATTTATTGATATATCTTCTAGTGTAGTCACACATAATAACAAAAAGGATAGGTGATAGAGGATCCCCCTATCTCAAACCCCTAGAAGATTTAAAGAAAGAGAGGGTATAACCATTGACAAGAACCAAAATATAAGTCGAGGTGACCAATTGAATAATAATTTGAATAAATTTAGAATTGAAACACAATGTTGCAAGGACTTTCTCCAAAAAAGTCCAGTCAACTCTATCATATGTCTTGGAGAGATCAACCTTCATAAAAAATTCTTGTTTCTTGGAAGATGAGAGGGAGTGAATACTCGCATGAATAGACAAGACCAAGTACAAAATTTGATGACTCGGAGAAAAACCACTTTGCTGGGGAGATATGATCTTGGCGAGAAGAGCCAAGACTCTAAAGGTGAAAACTTTCAAGATAATCTTGTAGAAATAATTGAAAAGGATGATAGGTATGAAATATTTCAAATAATTTTCCCCAAAAAACTTATGGATTAGGAAAAGAAAAGTACCATTGATCTCCTTCAGAATATTTTTGGCACCAAAGATTTCATGAACCACCCTAACAACATCATTCTCCACGATATGCCAGAAAGAGCGGAAGAAAAACATAGGAAAAAATTAGGGCTAGGAGATTTGTTACTTTCAAAAGAAAAGATACTAGTCTAGATTTCCTTCACAAAGGGAATAGCCAAAAGAGAAGAGCTCATATCCTCATTCACCACCAAAGGATACAACTAAGAAGTTTCTCTTGGTCTTGAATATTAGAAGAAAATATCCTAGCTTCATTCCTTATATCATATTCCTTATCAATCTTAGAGTAGTTGGAGATCAAGTTAGAAATCATAATAGAAGCTTTGTTATAAGAGAAGTCATATGGAAGAACCTAGTATTATTATCACCAGTAGAAAGCTAGAGAGATCTAGATCTTCATTTCTAAAATTCCTCTTCCATCAAAATGACATTATGGTACTTGTCAAGGACCATATTTTCCTCTTCTTTTGAAGTATTGGAATATCCCTCCTTTTGAATCCTATCTTGGATATCTTTAAGGTACATCTGAACATCATTCTTCATTAAGAAAATATCCCCAAAAACCTCCTTTTTCCAAGTTATAACCTTGTCTTTAATATTTCTCAACTTCTTTGCCACTTTAAACATGGCAGTGCCTTTCACTTCAATATTCCACCATTCAGTAATGTAGGGTTCCAGATTGGGGTGGAGAGTCCACATTTTCTCAAATTTGAAGGGGAATTTTTTCTTCCTAGATAAGGGCTCAATATTAAAAGAGATAGGAGAGTGATCAGAGCCAATCCAACACAACATAGTGAGATTAAAATGATACTGCATAAACCATTCATTAGAAATGAGAGCTCTATAAAGCCTAACCTGGATCAAATCATTACACCTACGCCTATTGGACCAAGTGTAAATTACTCCCTAGAGCTCCATGTCATGAAGAGCTTGAGAGTTGATGAGGTACATAAGGCCCATTCTATTGTCCAACTGAGAGGGAATTCCCCTAAAATTTTCATTCTTCATAAGGGGAGTATTAAAATCCCCCATAATAATCCAACTATCCTTGATGAAATTATTTCTCACTTTAGCTTGTATTTTCCAAAAAATAATTCTACGAGCCTTAGAGTTAGGAGCATAGATGTTTGCTAAATCTAGGAGGAACCATCCCCAATTTGGTTAAAATGTAGAATACCCAAGTTATTCTCCTTAAGGACATAAGTAACCATTATATGATCTTGGTTCCAATAAATCATAATACCTCTCAAGGCTCCCTCCAAGATACTACCAAAACTACCTTCATTTTTTAAGATCTTGATAGCTTTCACCTTCTCTTTAACCATCTTAGTTTCTTGAATAAGGATGATAATATGCTTGTGATCTCTAGAAAGGTTTCTTAGGACATCTTATTTATGAGAACTATTTAGTCCTCTGATATTCCATGAGATGAATTTCATTTCTTCTTTAGTGAGTAGGCTTCCTAGATGGTAAGTTGAGTTCCATCCACTATGTTCTTGTTTGGTTCCTATTCCCTTGGTTTACTAGCTGATTTACTCCCTGGAGTGTTAAGTTGTGCCCCCACATCTTCTTTTAATTTATTTCTAGTACTAACTAAAGAATGAGGGATATTTTGGCTAAAATGTTTTTGGTTTTCTTCCTATCCATCACCATCAAGAAAGGGTTTTTTCCCTCCTTGGGAGTGGAGAGACAAACACCACCTTTGGTTGTAGCACTAGTATTCTCCTACATCCCCAAACTGTCCAGCTTGTAAAGTAAGGACTCCATAGGTAAAGAGGATTTGACCACTACCATATTTATCTGAGATGATGAAACCAAAGAGGGACTATAATTTAAAATATTGCAATTTTGAGCATCCTCCCAGTCCTATGCCTAGGAATTAATCTCATCTCCCTCTTTGTCAGCAAGAAAGGACGTATCCACATTTAAAAGTTCTTTATTTATTTCTCCTTCCTCCATACCCTAATTGAGACTTGCATGAGGAGATCCATTATACTCCTCAACTGTACCTTCCTTATTTCTAACAAGCCCCTTCTCATTTGTACTATTTACCTCTAGCTAGTTAGTAGAAGTAGGAATACCTTCCTCCATAGTTTGCATGTTCCTTTACTTACCAAATTTCTCAAGATAATACAGAATAATTATAGAGCTATTGATATTGTTTGTACTATCCTTTGGAGTAGTGTTATCCTTAAGGGATTCATTACTATTTGATCCTTCCCTTGAGTTCTTGACTTTGTAGATCCTTCTTGACATAGTTTTTGAGGGATTACTCACTTCTTTCAAAGCTTGTACCTTAGAAGGTTTTGAAGGACAACTTTTGGCCCAATTACCCACATTCTTTTAGTATGTTAGTTCAAGTATTTTTTAGAGTGACCATATTTTTTGTATTTAAGATTATTTTATTTTGAACCATCAACTTTGATCTTTGTGAGAAAAATCTCTTTTGTCCCAATTTTATAGAGCTCCCTAGAGTCGGGTTAGGTCCTTAGTTATTTTCTTTGATCTAAGCCTTCTATTTTTGTAAGTTCTAAATCTTTGAACCTTGGTCATTCTTGAACTTTTGAACTAATTTGTACCTTTTAACTAATTTGAACTAGGTTCAAAGTGGTTCAGAGTAGTTCAAACCAGTTTGGCATTTTGAAATGAATTGTGATGTAAATGGTGGAGCCCACATGGTATACGTATCAGTAATTACCAAGGCATTTTAAAGGTTGACAGAGAAGCAAGTATTTTCACATGACCATTGGTGACATCAATAATAAAGGGGTGTTTTGTAATTAATGAGGAAGAAATCATGAGAAGCTACCCTCTTTCCAAATCATTAAATGAAGAGGTAAGGGGACAAGCGCGTGAGATCAGGCACAAAAGTCCAAGAATAGTTTTTTTTACGTGAAAGTAATCATTACTAAATATTGAAATTAAAAGTGAAAAGACATTTATTTATGGAAATTCCCCTTGAGTTACCTTGTTGTATGGTGATTTGAGCTGAGACAATCTTCCCATAATATTCCCCTTTAATTTCCCATCAAGTCTAATATTTTAAAAAGGGTTTCGCTTTCTCAATATTAAGTCCATTATTTTTTAAAGTGTAAGCTATGGAAGGTGCAAGGAAGTGAATTCTGGTGTTTCAGTAGGAGTTTTTTTGCAGTAAATTGAGGTAAATTCTGATAAACTTCCTCATTCAGTTTTCAATTCTCAAACTATGTCTCTGCAAGCTTAGTCCTAGTTGTGGTTATGAGCATGAAGTCCCCACTTCATTTCTTTGGAAATAGCTTTAGTATAGACCAAAAGAGTCCTTTTTTAATTGATACATATTTAAAGGGGGTTTATGTAGAGGAAATATGTACTAGGTTACAAGAAAATGTAGAATGAGAGTATGGAACTGAAATTCTAGATAGTGAGTTACTGCAAGTGGTGGGTTTTCCTCAAGCCATTACCACCCTTGAGCTAATCCAAAAATGTGTAAATCACTACAACATTAATGCCTAGTGTATCAAAGATAATGATGGAAAAGTGTTACTCCCAATTTCTAGAGATACAATGATGTCTATTTTCAAAATCCCTAATGAACCTTTCGTAGACTTTACTCCTACTTAGTCATATGCCAAGTTCAAAGATACCCTTGCAAAAAACCACTAATTTATTGCTCATAATTGGACCGAGATATTTTATAAAGCTTGGTCTCATCTTCTGAAGGGGTTGAGTAGAAATCATATAAAATCTCATATCCACGACTTAATGGTCTTGCTGCATAGATTCAAAGGTTCACTTGAGGCTCTCCTATTTGAAGAATGGATGTTTCATTTCATTGAGATCATTTTGGCAGGAAAATATTACTTAGACTAGGCCAAAATTATAGCCATTTCTATGAGGGAATAGTCAAAATTAGCATAAGTTATTAAGAAAGATTTTTTCATGTCTTCTTATCTTGTATATTGCTTGGCCTGTACTCAAGATTTGACATCTTTACCCCATGAAATATGGGAACATAATGTCTTGATATATGACAATTGTCCTCTATTACAGAGGAATAAGGTTATGACTGACTATAGGAAAGTTCATGATGCCTTTTCTAGGAGACTGTTTTGAGCCCGATGGGATAAAAGAGAAACGGTTTTCTCCTGAAGCCTTCTAGCTAGTGCAAGTTTATGGTAATATGTTTATTTAGTTTCCTAGGTTCACCTACCTTAGAGTGGGTGGTTTTGGTGAAGAACCTATGAGATTAACTAAGTTCACCTTAGACTACTTTATACTTGCTGAGATTTGTCGGTAGCTCATGGTGGTGACAAAGAAATATTTACCTAGGGATAGATGGAATAGTTTATTCCCTCTTAAACTTGCAAGACTCTCCTATAAAATCCTAGAAGATGCCATGAATATTGGAGTAGATTTGTGTAGCTTTGATTTCAAATTTTATCATGAGAGAAAATATTTTGATAGTAAGGGATTTCTCAGGAAAGTCCTAGAAATGGAAGGTCAGTTTTTACCCTCATCTCAGCTAGAAGATGATTGGGAAGATTGTCTGAATGAAAGAGACCTTCAAAAGAAAGATAACTTTAGGTTGTTGTTAACACAAATCACTACATATCACTTAAATTTAGACATTAAGGGATTTTGTGAAGATGGTTTAGAAGTTATTGAGCATGAATACTTGAAATTGTCCATGGTACCCTTGCCTCATGTGAATTGGTTTGAACTTGAAGAAGATAATATTCTACAGAGAACCACCTGTATAATTGAACTCACAAAAAGATGGCTCCAACACAAAAGAGAGATGATCACACCTCTTGTTCAATTAGAGGATTCAACTCTAAAAACTCCTTCCTCCCTCGATGATGTTGACATTATCTTTTCTATTGATTCTACTATTAGGAATGGGAACACTGAGAGGGGGGGGGGTGAATCAATGTTCATTGTATTTTATCTTTTTACTTAATCTCAAACTTAACTTAAATACTTAAGTACTGAAATGAATATCCACATAAGCATTAAACATTAAATCAACATGTAACACCAATATGGTTATGGGGAAACCCAAATAGGTAAAAACCCTGGTGGGAATTGACATCCACTAATATTATGTACTAGTGTTTTATTATCCTTGTTGGAAGATCCTTAACATTGTTAGGAGTTTCTTTACAATATATTTAGTACAATAGACCTAGTCAAGGGTCAGACCCTATTAGGAGTCTTTTACAATAGTCCCTATTAGGAGAGTGGATGCATTGTCCTAGAGCTCACTACTCAAGTGGTGAAGGTTGCAACCTTCTGATCTCAGATACACACTATATCTACTGGATGAACTGTTACTGTGAAACTACTTGTCTAATCAGTTCCTTTGATGCACTTATCCTTTGACCTCTTTAAAATCTCTAATAAATCTTATAGACTCTTCACACACTTCTTCTCTACTTATCTCAACTCTTTTTCCACTTCCATACTAATTATAATGGGTGCATCTCATATTTATATGCACATACAAAACAACTAGGTTGACCCTTTAATCGATTACATACAAAACTTCCAATTGAATTGGCTCAAGCATGTTTACAAAAAAACATATTTACATATTGAAAACCTAATTAAAATAGGTGCATAGCCTTTACAATATTATAATATAACCGCAACTCAAAATGCTAACAGTCAGTTGCTTACTCTATTCTTCTCTGGCACACACTGGCTGTGTAACTTTAACTATTTGTATCTTTCTCATACTTGTATATCTAATCATGCACTCATAGAATAAGAATGAATATAGTATAACCAAATTATCTTCTAGGGTGTATACCATAACTCGGTCATACACACGTGCATTGATGCTCTAAGCTTCAGGTACTCTGTACACTATCCAGTGTTCAAAACTTAGCCAATTTCTTATCTTCTTATCAAGTGAGCTGACTCCAAACTACTATATGACTTTGTTGACATAATGAAAACACTATAATAATTCATATAAACAAGTATAGCCAAATTTCCAACAATCTCCCCCTTTGTCATTGATGCAAACAAAGTAATATGGAAAAGTTGCTAACTGTCTTAATACAAAAATTTTTTGTCTTATATCTCCCTTATACATAAACTTTGATCTTATATCTCCCTATACATATCTATAACCCATATTATATACATACTCCCCCTTTGACATTAATGAAAAAGGTTCTTGAAAACTGTATCTACAAATACTTACTGTGAGAGAACATTTGGATATGCTATCTGCAGATTTTGGATCTCCTTCTTCCAAAATGTAATCAATGAATTTACAATCTGGAGATGGGTGCATAATGCATACTATAGCTTCTCCATCTTCTCCAAATATAAGCTAGGACCTTGATCATATGTCACCATGGTGGCATCAATCTCCTTGATATTCTGATTAAGTATGTCTAATGAGGGTGCAAGAGCATTCCTTAGCTGAATCTGCCTAGCCCTTATCTTGGAAATCTCTTTTTCTTCCTTCTCAATCTTATATATCTATCCTTGGTAGACATTATTACACATGTTCACATCAACAAATGGATCTTCCACTAATTTCCTTATGTTGTCTATCATAACTTCTGCCTCTTGTATCCTTTTGTATACATCACTAGTCATCTTGTCTTGGTTCATACAATCAGCAATAATCTTTATGCCCTTTGCTGCTAACTCCTTCAATGATGCTTGATGAAAATTTAGTGAACTCAAATGAAGTGAAAATTTATTAACCAATTCATTTAAAATTTTCTTAAAATACTTCTCCTCTACAAATGAGGATGCAGATTCTTCCAAGCTAGAGAAATTACTCTTGAACTATGAAATCACTGAATTGACATCATCAATGGAGTGTACCTTGGACACTT
The DNA here is from genome assembly GCA_027943335.1 of Chamaecyparis obtusa. Lineage (NCBI taxonomy): Eukaryota > Viridiplantae > Streptophyta > Pinopsida > Cupressales > Cupressaceae > Chamaecyparis > Chamaecyparis obtusa. Next base: position 20,205 of record BSBK01006275.1, read on the forward strand.
TCTTGTCTGCTGGTAACAAGCTATTCGGGGTATTTATTGATTCTACAAGGAGGGGATTCTTCATCACTTGTTTCTCCTTTTCCTTCTCCATAGCTAAGACTCTAAACTTAATTAGATCTTCTTCTCCCCAAGAGTCCAAACTAGTTGTGTCAGGTGTCAAATTTGACAACAATGTTGTTGAGGGAGTGATAGGAGTGCTATCCATCACTTCTTGTTTTACCTTGATTTTTTCAACTAATGGTTCATCTTTTTTCTCACTTCCTTTTACCTCTTCTTCTCCCTTTTTTTTTTTAAGCTTCTTTTTCTTTTTCTTCTTCTTTCTTTTCTTCTATCTTTTCTTCTTCTTTCTCATCTATTATATCCTCAATCAATACTTCTTCTTGTTGATTGGGAGGAGTGTTACTGTATAAGTTTTCAACCTCTTGAGTGCTTATAAACACCTCTTCAAACTTTCCCAAATTAGTATCTGAGGCTTCCATTGCTATCTCAACATTATCAATGAGAATTGTTTCATCCTTGTGTGCTTCTAACATGGGCACAAACTTTTCTTCCTCTGATTTTGTTTCAACTGCATGTGTTGAATCTTGTGGACCTATAGATGGTACATTAATGGTCTTTGACTCTTTTGCAACCATTGTGGGTACTTGAGCTATAGGTGCAATAGCTGGATACATGTGCCTATTCATAAAGACCTTCTCAAAGGCTTTCTCTATTTCCTTTGCAACTAATTCATAGTTCTTGTCCATTATGTGTAGAGTCCTTGACTTTATTCTAAGATGAGGTTTCACTAGATCTAGCAAAAAAGATTTCTCTTCTAGAGAACATATTGGAAGGGTGTCATCAATAATCTTTTCTCTTATCCTTATCCTCTTCAATATCCTGTCTCTTTTGGAATTCTAGGATATTCCATACATTGTCAGGAATCAGTCTTTAGTTTTAAAACTGTCTTCTTAAACTTCAACATGTGTTTGAAAATGATTCCATGTATCTCTGATTTGTCAATCTCACTGTATTTCTTATAAAACTTTCCTACTTGATCAATTATTCCTTCATCAACAATCCTTGCTCTTAACACACTGAGACTAGGTTTGAAACTTACTTCAGGAGGTGCTTGTGTGTTCTATTATGTTCCTTGTTACTCTCGAGGATGGATGACTAGTACTAATTTATTTCTTCCTCTTAGGCACTACCTTATACTCAGGAGGAGTAGTAAGGTCAATGGTTTCCTTGGGTGCATAAGGAGTAACATTAGTTTTACCCTTCTAATCATTAGATTTTTCTATCTTCACCTTCTTCAACTTAGGATCATCTGATTCTGCCTTTGCTGCATCTACACTCTCTAATTCCAAAGCAATCTTTTGTTCCCTTTCTTTGTCTAGGTCTTCTTGAGACACCCTATGAATTCTAAAGATCTCTGAGGTAACCTTAGCAACCTTCCTTTTTGTTGCTGCATTGTTTAACACTACAAAAACTTCTCTTGTTTTCTCCTCATAAGTTCCCCATCTTGGCTCATTAGGGTCTTTAGGGACTAACAACAATACTTGTGCATATGCTTATAGGACTTGTTCATCAACCTTATATCCAAGTGGATGGATCCACTTTGTCCTTGGTTCAATAGCCTCCATTCATGTTGTGTCTATCTCTACCATAAAGTAGATAGTATCCTTATACTTTTCAACTATCTTCTCTGGAATTCTAAACCTCATCTTCATCTTAGCCCTAAATGTTTTCAACTCCAGTGTCATGTAGTCCTTCAAAGTGCTCTTAGTACATGCCTTGAGAGATATCTATGGCATTGTGGGAATGGATTTATCTAGATACAAATTAGATACTTTTCCAACAATGTGGAAGTACATATATATGATCAAAGACCCAAATCTGAATATCTTGGTCTTGTCATGCTTGATGGCCTTGATGTTATCTATCAGTTGTGCACACAGGATCTCACACAAATTAAAATCTCCATTCTCATTTACAATTCTTATAGTTGTAAGAATTGTGGCCACATACACATTGTTCACCCTACTGGTGTGTTGGAACCTATAACCTAGTATTAGAGACATCAATTTGATGTCATCTTTCTCAGTAAGATCTATGGTCATTTCGCGCCTATCACTTCTTGACTTGCATGTTTTCTCAACAAGTTTCCTCACATAGTTTTTGGCTGGAAGAATGATGCCAGTCTTAGAGAGGCCTATCATCTCATGAATTAGGTCACTAGTAATTCTAACCGGTACTTCACCTATCCAAAATAGATCATCATGAATTATACTTAGAAGAACCTTGATCCATTCTAATTCATAGAATTCATATGCCATAGCATACTCCACTATAGGGTGATTATTCCACTGTGCATACTCATCCATGAAGGTTTTATCTAGTTTTAACATTGTTTCCATGTTTTCCCTTAATCTGTCCAATCCTAATGGCTCTTTCTTATAGTAGATGTATGCCCTAATGTGCTTGACATGCATAACACCCATAGGCGTGCGGGAGAATGCCCCTTCTAGGTCATCCAAAGTGGATTTGAATGGGTGTCTCTTAAATACATATATTTTCTTTTTTGCAACATCAAATACTATAGGAGTTGCCATCACTTACTTGTATAACACTTTCTCAAAGATTTCCAAGAGATTCTAAATCAGCCCGATGAACTAGGGTTTCTACAACTGATCAAATGCATAGTTAGTCACTTGATGAATCAAACTGCAATCCATGCTAGGGCTCTTATGCTCTCCAATCACTCTCAATATGAATGCAATGAGAGATCTTCTAACTTCTATGTACTTTAAAGTATAAATTCTACCATTAATGCTTGTCATGTAAACCAAGCCATCACTTGAAAATTTCTAACTTTCATTCTGCAAACAATCAACTAGTGCACTCTTGCACATTGGTTCTACTAGTCTCCAAAAGCTTAAGTCCAAAGGTGCATACTCTAAAAGTGAGTATACCAGCCGCACAGGGGTTTAGAGATAAATTAGCTCCCCCTATGACCCTGAGGGCCATTCATCTAGATGTAGAGGGTGCATCCATTATGGATGAATCCAATACATACTCATCAACCTTATCCTTCTTTGCTTCTGACCAAATCAAGTTCGTATCCTCTGAGGCTTTCACAAACTTGACTTCTCCTTCGGGATCCAATACTGGTTCTTTGAGCCTTTTAGGGCTTTCCTGACCTTACGTCCTTGATCTACAAAACTTTGAGATGTGTCCAACCTTGTTACAAGAGTGACAAATGACTAGAGTCCTTATATTCCTTAGTGCATTGACATGAGTCACCATTTTACATTGTCTAGCTGAGTGACCATTATAGTTACATATCTGACATGTAAATTTCTGAAAACTTGTTACATTTGATTGATTCTGATTTCACTAATCGTACCAAGTCCTGTTATTTTTACTTGTCTTACAATTCATAGATCTATGACCAAATTTATTGCATGAATAATAGTAACCATTAAAAGTTCTTACCTCTATACAGTTCCTTGCTATGTGTCCATGCTTTTTACATGCATAACAAGTGTGGTCTACTACCTTGCGCTCATTCTTAAGTGGTTCACCATTATCTTTAGTTTGATCTTCAGTCTTCTTAGTATCAATAGAGTCTTTTTTGTGCATTCATTCTTGCTCACATGTTGTCAATCTGATTTTTTGCATCATTGTATCCCATGTAGCTGGTATCTCCTTTAGCTCTTCTTGTAGACAACTGAGATTCTATCAAATAAAAAATGGTGTGTAATTTATCAATGTGATTCTTTGCTTCTTTTAATTCAGATTCCAAGCTTTCTTTGCTATTTCTTAGCTCCAATATTTCCATGTTTGCTTTCCTTAATTCTTCATTGAGTTGAAGGTTCTCTTTGACCTGTTCTTTATAGACTTCCTAATTGTTAATTACCTTATCATCAAATTCTTCAAGCTGTTCTTTCAAGGATGCATTTTTGTCATTTAGCTTCTGGACCATTATCCCTAAATCACTGGTAGAACATTATTTCAAATCCTTTCTTAGTCTTTTGATGACTAATTGAGCATCACTAAGTTTTTCCTTCATCTCTTCAATTTCTTTTTTAGATCTGTCCAAGTCTTCAAGAATAGCTTCAAGATTTCTTTTCAGATGTCTCATTTTTGCCTTGTCCATGATCTCCTCAAGTGGTTAAACTTCTTTACTAAGGACCAGAGCTCTGATACCAATTGTTAGGAATGGTAACACTGAGAGGGGGGGGGGGGGTAAATCAGTGTTCACTATATTTTATCTTTTTACTTAATCTCAAACTTAACTTAAATACATAAGTACTAAAATGAATATGCACATAAGCATGAAACATGAAATCAACACATAACACCAATATGATTGCAGGGAAACCCAAATAGGTAAAAACCCCGGTGGGAATTGACACCCACTAATATTCTATACTAGTGTTTTATGATCCTTATTAGAAGATCCTTAACCCTATTAGGAGTTTCTTTACAATATATTTAGTACAGTAGACTTGATCAACGTTCAGACCCTGTTAGGAGTATATTACAATAGTCCTTGTAAGGGGAGTGGATGCACTATCCTAGAGCTCGCTGCTCAAGTGGTGAAGGTTGCAACCTTCTAATCTTAGATACACACTATATCGATTGGATGAATTGTTACTATGACACTACTTGTCTGATCAGTTCCTTTGATGCGATTATGCTTTGACCTCTTAAAAATATCTAATACATCTTATAGAATCTTTTCACACTTCTTCGCTACTTATCTCAACTCTTTTTCTACTTCCATACTAATTACAATGGGTGCATCTCATATTTATATGCGCATACAAAACAAGAACTAGGTCAGCCCTTTAATCGATTACATACAATACTTCTAATTAAATTGGATCAACCATGTTTACAAAAAAACATATTTACATGTCTGAAACCTAATTATGATAGGTGTATAGCCTTTACAACATTATAATATAACCACAACTCAAAATGCTAACAGTCAGTTGCTTACTCTGTTCTTCTCTAGCACACACTGGCTGTGTAATTTCAACTGTTTGTATCTTTCTCATACTTGCATATATGATCATGCACTCATAGACTAAGAATGAATATAATCTAACCAAATTATCTTCTAGGGAAGATACCATAACTCAATCATACACACATGTGTTGATTCTCTAAGCTTCAGGTACTTTGTACATTATCTAGTCTTCAACACTTAGCTGATTTCTGATCTTCTTATCAAGTGCGCTGACTCCAAACTACTATATGACTTTGTTTCCATAATGAAAACACTATACTAAGTCATATACACTAGTATAGCCAACTTTCCAACTTCTACAGATAGTACAAAGAGTTCAAAGTTTTTAATTCCTGACTTATTTTAAAGTCAACTTATTGTACAAAGGACAAGGTCCAAAACCAGGCTTACGAAACAAAGCAAAATGGCTTCCCAAAAAGAAGTACTAGTGAATATTGATGTTGAAAAGGAACATGGTGCAAGTTTGTTGAGTGATGGACCACGGATACAATTGGCCTTCGAAAACATTTCTCAGGTCATGGATAGTATGAATACACTGATGAAAGATGTAGGGAAAGGTGACTTACCTCTGTCAGTAATTGATTGGCTTACACATTTTGTAAGTAAGAAAAGGATCCTTGTATTAATTTCTCTACCAATTAAAGATATGGTGAATAAGTACTCTACCAAAACCCATAAAAGTAAAACAATGAAGAGCTTTTCCTTATTCATTATGGATGCTAAATCAGGGGAAGTTACAGTCGAGATTGTTGTATACAATCCTAAAGTTGGTTATGCGGACTTAAGTGTCAAATATTTTCAAATTAAAAGGGTGCATTTAGGCATGTTAAACCAAGAAACCAAGGAAAATTAGATAGAGCACTCTTCACAACACATGCTTTCTCAGTCTCAAAAAGATTCCAAAGAGAAGAGGGAGTTGAAAAAAATAATCAATACTATGGAATAATACATTAGTTCCTTGGATAGCTATGGTGTCTTATCCATAGTTCAAAACCCTTAGTCCTTCAATCCTAATTCACCAAATAGTAGAGGACTAATCAATCAAGTTCAACATGGTAAACCTATAGCTACAACCATGGACGAATGGGTAAACAATGTAATGAAGAAGGGAAAGGGCTTCTTACAACAATTTTTTTCTATTTTCAATGACGTTGATGCTTTACTAAGTTAAGTGCAACTGCAACTCACATCTTGGGAAATAGAAGAAGGTAAATAGTTTTAAATTGTTACATAGATCATAGATGTAGAACTGTATGGTGTAGAAAAGTTCTTGCTAGAGAACCCATTTAAATTAGCATATGGAAGCATGTTGTATATAGTCAAGGAAAATGAAAACTGGAGATGTTCTGTGTATGAACTAGCTATCACTGAAGTGTGAAGCATGAAAACAAGAATCAAGGAAATGTAGATCAATTACATCAAGGGTATGTTGATCATAAGCGCTAATAGTGTGGCTTTAAATGAAGAAGGAAATATTAATATTGAACCACTGATAAAATCTTTCTAGCAAGATTTAAGGGAAATCAAAGAAAAACTAAATCCTATGCCTATAGATCTTACAAAGGTAGCATAGATTGAAGCCATGATTATTCTCTGCATTGAACATTTATGAGGTTACTCCAAACAGATCACTAAGATGAAATGGGATCATGACATGTAGAAAAACCAGTTGTTGAGTCTGAGAAATCTAAGTCACAACATGGTGCAAAAGTTCATAGGTTTCTATCACAATTGGAAGTTTCCATGTGTGGATATAGATGAAAAAGACCAAGATGAAGATGGGATTAACAAATCCCCTATTTAGTGGTCTTATCTTTTTATTTCATTCTTTGAATTTCTTTGAACTCGGGATTTTTGCCTACTTTTAAGCCTATTATGTTATTTTTTAAACTACTTTGGTTAATAGTTAAGGAGGTTGAGTATTCAGGGAGACCTCCTTAACTTCATAAACTATATATTTGGATGGATGAAACTATTTTAGGGGTTAGAAGAAAAGGGAACAAAGGATACTACTATTTTTACTCTTTGTTAGCATTTATAGTAGTATTTTCTCCTAGATAGTAATATTCGAAATTGAATTTATATATGTTATTTTGGAAAGATATTTTGTGGCTGAACTTTCAATCAGTACAATAATTTTTCAGCTCTATGATTTCAATCTGAATCTATGTTATTTTTGGTTGATGTGCAAAATATTACTTTGAGAATATTTTTCCTCTCTATGAGTTGTTTGATCTCATAAAATAATAGTTTGATAAGTTCTAGTGTTACTCTTCCCTTCTAATTGGAAAATTTATAAGTTATTTAAGTTCTTGAAGAGCTTTGTGATCTTCTTGATTCTTTTATTCTGCTATAATCTTTTAAATATGTTGCATCTCATCTATGAATGAGAAATGCAGACCTTTTTCTTGTTTTCAGGTTAAAAACAAACACATTCTTTATAGTTTAGATATTCATTACATATATAATGAGGGAGTTGTACCTTAAAAATGTTTAGAGCGAGGCTAATAATCAAGTCTACCCAACTCTTCTGAACTAATTTGATCTTCAAATCTAGGGAAATGGAGGTTTTAAATAATTAAAACAAGAAGACAAATCTATTTACCAATAGATTTTGGAGACTCTACTGGGGAGTTCAAGAATTGACTAACCATCATTTGAAATTTTTAGTGTCCATGCTCAAGGACTATGGTTTTACCCATTGACAATGTATTGCTCGTGCTTCAACCAAATTTGGGTTTTGCACAAACTTAGTAAGATTTAATTTCTGATCTGAATGCCCTAGCTTGGAATTTCTAACATAATAACCATTAATATCTTCAAGTTCAAAGGATTCTTGAAGAAGTAGAAGAGATCAGAGAATAACTCAGAGGTATTCTTATTGCACAAGAAGTTTTAGTTGTGAATAGAATAGCTTGGGTATAATTAGTTTTCTTTCAAATAAATTCATCTATCAATCTGGCAGAAAGAAGATATACCAAGACAAACAAGAGCAAAGGGTTACTAGATGAAGATTTTAAGACCCTAAGAAAATTAAATTTTTCCCCTGACCATACCCAAAGAAGGATAAAAAAGATCTAATCTATTAGTAGGCCTTGTTCCACACCTTGGGTTGTTCATACAACCTCAACTTTTCAAGCCTTGATCTCTCCTGGAACACTCTCTCCTCCTATCATTAATTTATAACCCTTGAATATAATTTTACCCAATATGGCTCAACCATGGGGAAACCAATCTATTCCTCTTGACCTTGGTGAAAATCTTGGTGCTTTTCCTAAAGGGGCTCATGACATGTTACCTAGAGTCAATGGTGACAAAATGATTTCCATTGATGATCATTGTATCATCTTAAAATGGAAGCACTTCCATGTTAAGAATGTTTAGCTCTCTGAGTAGGTGTTTTGGGGTCATTTCAAGTGCCTTGAATTAATCTTTTCTTGGATTTGGCTTTTTCCCCATTTTCCACTTTTGTTCTACATAATTCTAGCATCTTGAATTGAAATAATGAGATTCTTGACTTTTGGGTCAAGGGTGACATTTTTGGGTCAAGGACTACCTTGTCCCTAACCTAGGGTAGGGACTACCTCATCCCTGAACTAGGGTAGGGTATACCTCATTCCTAACCTAGGGTGGGGTCTACCTCATCCCTGACCCCATGTCCAAATTTTAAGTTTCCATGATTTCTGGATGACGGGTTTTGGAAAGAATTGTTTTCCCGCTTTCAGGTTGGCAATTTTGGTCTCCAAAATGGTAAACCCTTAAATTTCATTTAATCTAGGTCCATTTATAGGGGTATGAGCCCAATTGGAATTTAATTCCCCTATGTGGCCCCTCTAGAAGATTTTTCCCTAGATCACTATAAAAGGAAGCCTTCCTCTCTCATTTTCACATCCATTATTCACCAAGCAACTTCATGATCAAGATCTCTCAAGGAGATATTCACAAGCCATCAAGTTCTCTCTCAAGAAAGATCAATCAAGAATTCAAGCAATCATCCATTCAAGCATTCAAGTTCTCCATTGAAGATCAAAGATTCAAGCATTCAACCCTTTGAAGGGATTTGGCTCAAGCATTCAAGATTCATCATTCAAACCCTAGATCTATCCATCATGGTGGTGTGATCTTCCTTCAAGATCCTTTGTTCATCTTCAAGATCCAGTTCATTCTTCCCTCAAGGTGGATTTCAAGCATACAATCATGGAGGTTTTGATTTTCATTTTTTAATGTTATGTCCAAGCTTTCATATCAACATACTTGTTTACATTTGAAATATAATTGCATATCTATTGAATATCATACCTGTGTTGTTAGATCTACTTCTACTACTTGCTAGCATTCTCTATTTCAATACCATTATTAAGGTTGATTCCAAACTGGGGTTTGACTAAGGCAAACCCCTCATCCAAACAATGAAACCATTTTTTCTTGTAGGTACAGGTACAAGAAGGTGAATTAAAGTACAGATATGGATACCCTTTTCATTAAACTTCTAGGATCCCTGAACATAATTTCCATCGGAGCAGTTGGGTCAAGGATGACCTTCAATGAGAGGTAGGATCCTACCCTGGGGTAAGACCTTGCCCCACTATTTGGGTCAAGGATGACCTCCCTCAGAATTGAAAAAGATTTTTGGGTTTTGTAGATCTTGTGGTTTTGGTTTAGGATCGTGAAAATCAATAGTTTCTGAGATAGTTTGACAGGGTTTTCAGTCGATTATTTTTCAGAGGTAAGTACCTTTATTTCTTTATTGCAACATTAGCTTCCTCATTTACTTTCCATATCAATACAATTCCATGTATATGTAAAATATTGGCTTTGGGGTCTCTTTTATGTACAAACCATTGTTTTAGGACCCCATCCATATTTTATCTTATTCTATCATATAAGTTCTTTTCATTCTACATGTGGTATAATAAATGTGCTGACTCAAGATGTGGCCACGAGGTTATTTGATCAAACCCTCATTGAAGGTGTTGCAGATTGGTTCCATAATCTTCCTCATGATTCTACTCATGATTGAGCTGAAATGATAATAACTTTTGAAGCTAGGTTCAAGACACCTGAAGATGAATACACTCTTTTACTGCAATTAACACAACTGAGAAATGAGATACATGAACCCATGAGGGATTTTGTAGCTAAGTTTAACAAGATCATACAAAGGATTTCTAATGCTTTGAGGCCAAGTTCTGAAAATCATAATGGTTTCTTTCTTAATGCTATGCCTCTGGATGTAAGCTTTCATTTATGAAAATATGGAGTTCTAGATTTGGCACAAGCTTAGAGATCAGCTATTCAACTCAAAGATGTGCTCATCATGGCTGGAAAATGGAAAAGAAATATACAAGCTCCCAGTACTTCATCACCTGTTACCACTGATTCAGATGTTCAAATATTGGTGAATGACATGATCACTCTAAAGAGATAGAGGAAAATTAATCCTCCTTACTAGAATCCATATCAAGATATGGGTCATAAGAAGTATAATACATCTCAAGGGAAAAACTTGACCTATCCATAACCTTGTCTGCAGATTGAAGTTGCACCTAGTAAAGAAAAAATGTCCTCTCTTCATTTGACTACCGATCATGATGGAGTTACTTGCCTAGATTGGTTACGATGTTTAAAAATTAATGCCACAAGAGATGAACTTGAAGAAGTTCATGTAGAAGAAGTCGTTGAAGGATCAGTGAGCCATTGTTCATACAAGAAAACAAGGATTTTCTCTCCACTTTAAATGATCCTGTAATACCCCAAAATTGGCACCTTATAATTTCAATCAATTTTGGTGCATTTCTTCAATTTTACATCATTAAAGTCTTATTTTACTAGGCAATTTTCTCTCTCCTACTTGACTTTTTTGACTTGGTGTCAATTGCAAAAACCCTAAATTGCATTAATTTCATGCTATAATTAATTCCTAAGTATTCAACTTTATTACCTAAATAATCCCTATGATAAATTAATTTAATTATAAATTCCTAAGTGCTTTAAATTAAATTAAACCCACCCCTCTAGCTAATACACATAAAAGGAATTAATATTATTTGGTTATTTGAATGGATTATCATTATTTGGATTTAACAATTCAAATTATTCAAAGGGTCACCCATATGTGGCAATAATTTATTCTTTTAATTAAATAATCCTTCAATATTTGTCTCAATCTAAAATGAAGAGTCATCCATTTTATCTCAAGAAACACTTCATCCTCTCCCTGGGATTTTCTATATTATGAGCTCATTTTCTTCATTTTGAAAGAGGCAATTGTGAGAGTACCAAAACTATAGCGATTTTTTGTCTCAATTATTTCATATTTCTAAGCTTTTATTGCACATTAGTTTAATTCTCATTTAGTGTAATTGCATTCTCATATTAGTGTAATTTGCTTATTGTTATTAGCTTAATTATCATTTCTCTTTCAAGTTTCTAGATTAAATCCACATTTTACATTCTTAGATTAGATTTTGCATACTCATTCTAGATTAATTGCAAATTTGTTTATCTTTCAAGATTTCAAAAATCCTTCATATTAGCTTGGTCTTTTGGTTGTTGGCTCTTCTTCTGAGAGTAATTCAAACACCCCAGCTAATTAGGAGGATAAAGTTCGAATCAATAGAATCTTGCAAATTTGGTAATTCATACTCACATTTGTGATTCAATGATCGAGCAATGAATATAAACATTTAGCTATAAATATTCTGGCACCCACTGTGGGGCAGAAAGATCATTTCTGGCCTCACTCTCAAAAAATTTTGGATAAGGAATTTGAACTTTGTCGTGCATCTGTACTTCACTGTGTATGGAATTTCATGTGAGATTCTAGAGAATCCCATGTGAAGTTTTTCTCCTAGTAGCATTCTGTCATGTGAATAAACACTTTCTCATGTAGGTCTTTGCATTTTCTCATGCACAATGCAATACTTCCTCATGCGAAGTTTTTCTATCAGTCATTAAAATTTCTAGATTCTACAATTTACTATTACTACTTTCTGACATTTACTTTCTGCTGTTGATTTCATATTTCTAATTTCTACTACAGTGTAATAGTGGTCTGCAGGTCGCTTGTCAAAGATCATAAAAACTTGCTAACAGTTTGCTTGCAGGATAGTTGTCGAAGATCATTTAAAAATGTTGTTCTTGTTTACTATTTTTCATTCACATAGTTTAAATAGGGCTTTGTTAAAATTTCTTAAGGGTCCTGATAGAAAAGTAGGGGAATAGGCTCTTCATTACATGGAAGTGATGCCCATGGATGAAACTAAGACCTAGATGTTGCTAGAATGATGGATACCTGGGGAAGCAAAGCAAGGTAGTGAATCTTTGGCATGTTTACTTGTTAGGGGACTATGCTCTTCTCTCATTGAGAGAACTAGAAACCCAAAAACTTGTGAATTGGTTAAGGAGGAACTAGCTCAGTGATGAATATGCTTGTTGTGTTTGGGTAAGGTGAAGAGGATGATAAGTATGCTCTTCTCTCTTTGAGAGAATTAGAAAATTTGAGCCAAGTTCTGAGTCACCTTTAGAGGGCCTGTCAGAAATTGAACCTTCGGGAATGACCCAAGTGAGTACACACCTATCGCTAGTGATTCCACCTCACTATAATAAAGAAAGATTTTTTGAGTCTAAAAACTCCAAAGCCATGTTAGCTTCCTTCTCATGATTTTGACTATCATCTTGAGAAGGCTCTGTCTATTGTACTGAGTGGCACCACTCCTAGCCCTGCTTGCGGGGGTGTATGAATTTCAAGTGTTAGTGTAGCTACAAGGCCCTAGCCCTATATCAGGGACACTGAAGGTTAGTGTGAATGGAAGCCCACTAAAAACCTTCCTTAGTTATTTGCCTACCCGGATCACCTCCAAAAGGAGACATAATCTTTGCTCAGGGAGGGGAAGAATCTCTCTCATAGATTCTCACCATAGGCATGCACCTAGACGCTTGAAGGTGGTATATGACACTGGCCCCTACTTCAATGGTAACCTTTGAACATATATTATTGAGTCCTTGGAGACACCAAAAACATGGGTGCCATCTAGGGGGTGACACAGCTGTGTGAGGTGAACGCATGTGCATAAGTTGTGGGGCAAAGGTTTTGTCTTCTCACCATTTTTTTTTGTAGGGATAGCTAAGTGCTTGTTTCAAGTTTTAAAATTTTCCATCATGATTAAACAAAGACTCCCATGATACTGCCAAGTTTCTTTGTCCTTGGTAGGCCTGTTTGTGACTACTTCTTGTGTCACTACTGCATGGTCTAAAACTTCATGCTTGTAAATGATTGCTTGAAACCTTCAAACTGAGATTTTTGATTAAACTGTCCTTCAAACCTATTCAGAAACTAGATTTTCTATAAGAGAACCATTTGCACTGTATCTTGAAACCTATCTTTTATATCAAAATCTATGTTGAACTATTGAACACTGGTATTTTCCCGCACAAAGTTTCAGGAACTGAGCATTTTCTCATGCAAGATAAAATTCTCTCACATGAAGCCTGGAATTTTCTTGTGTGAGCTTGCACTTTCTCACATGAATGTGTACGCTATTTTCAAAAATAGCATCCTATTTCTTGTTCATTGGTCAAACTTCTACCAAATCTAATTTTTGCCTGAGGTCTGTCTTCTTTTTCCCTTGTCATTCACTTTTAGAAACTGAGTGTCTCGAGTTGAGAACTGATCGATTTTTTCTTTGACTCATTTTGTCTCTCCTTTATTTACCTTATTTCTTTGTTCTTTTGTACCTTACATCATGATAATCTTATCTCAGTTGTTCTAGCCATTCTCTTGATGATTTGTGCCAAGGCCATCTCACATCTTGGTTGTTCTAGCCATTTATATCCTTTTCGCTATCTTAGAGATAGAGTTCTAGCATTATCATGAGTCTTCTCTTGTCACATCTTTGTCTATGACTATCATGACTAGAATCAGCAATAATTTCCCCATTCGTAATACTAGTCAAGGTAGAGGTAAACCTTGTAATCAAGAAATAGATCATCCTGAACCTGTCACAAAATCTGAGCATTATTGTGAGGCCTCACCCTAGACCTATCATAACCTTTTCATTTCCAGTATGATAGACCTAGTATTGGCCTAAGGTTTTAATGAATTAATATGATTTTATCTTTTTGACAAGAACTTGATTAAACGAGATGATGAGACTTAATATTTGTCTGATGCTTTCCATATACATGATGATTGACTGATTGACCTTGTGATACAATATAAATGACATTAAGATAAATGATTTAGATGAATACTAAGATGTTGCAATTTGGTTATATATATGTTGCTAAGAGTTGTTTAGGAAAAATATTAATCACAATTGAATTATTGTGCAATGTGAAATTCTATGAAGTATAAAGGTTAGGTGATGAAAATTATTGATGAAATTTCAAGACATTATTATGAGAATTACTTGATGATTTGGTTACTTGATTTTATGTTGTATAAATGATTTTTGAATTGACAAATTGATGCTCATGTAAATTGGATATAGCTACATCATGATTTATATTGATCTGAAATGAGTTGTGTGACATATGAGATAATGAGATTATGTTCTCCGATTCAATTTACATATGTTCAATTGAAAGTAATGATTAGAGTAAAGATTAAAATTATGATAAAGGATTATAAAGACTAAAAGAATGTACCTTGCATGATAGTTAATTTTATTGATAATGTTGATTCTACATTTTGAATTTCGATGACTATATTTCTTGAGGTTACTGATGTTTAAATTGAGTGTGCAGGATCATGGCCATGGAATTTTTTGGAGAATCATGACTAACCCCTATGTGAATCCTGTAAAGACAAGGTTGCATCTATTGAAGAGACAAAACCTTGTTGTAATGTATTTTCCATCATATAAGTGTATGGTGTGCATTTTATCTGCAATTGCATTCATTTAATTGTGAGAATTACAATTGGACTTGCCAAGTGTGTTGTGATGTGATATGTAGTGCCAATTGGCACACTTGTTGTAAAAAAAAAATGATGTGTCATGGCATGTCCACTTGGAAAGCTTGAAGACCCACCTTTCCCACTAAGTACCTAACTTTGTTCCCCATTAGGACTACTTGGTTTGTGAGCCCAAAGTGGAGTCAAATCCATTGAAATTCGTAGGTGACCTTAACTGGGGTTTTTAGGGGTTATATGACCACCTAGGGTTGAGTTTAACCTATTTTTGACTATCCCACTTCATATACCTATGGGTTAGGGGAGTTTTTAACCATATGATACCTTATTTAGGCCTTGGGAAGCCTCCAAAAAGCCACTTATTCAAGATGGTCGAAAATCATGATGGGAAGCATTGTCTTGGGAAGATTGCATTCCTTTGGGAGGCAGAATCTTGTCCACTTTTTATGCCACTATCCTTAAGAACCTTTATTTGAGTTGTGAGTGGAGTTTTGGGAAGAGTGACCAATAGGAGCTCACACTTCTTCCTAGGATGGGAGAATGGGAAGATTTTGATTATAGTGGGGAAAATTGGAGAGATGTCTCTCAATCACCCACTCTCTAACTTTAGAGACTACTAAGAGATTTAGGAGAAAGGAAGTTAGAACAAAAGGGAAGGACTCTACTTCAAATTTCATTTCCATAACTTCTATTGCAAGGTTGGTGGCTCTCAAGCTTATTTCTTCTTCATTATGGTGTCTTGCTTATGGCTTCTATGAATTTATGAAGAAGGTGTTTCCATTTTGTTGTGTTGCATAGTATGGATTTTTAATCAATGTTTAGTGTTGAATGTGAAGTAAAGATCTACAAGTATTTTCTCTTATCATTTTGTGTGTTGATTAAGGGATTCTTGTTCAAGGCCTCACTCACCCTTGGGAGGGAAGAGTGGCCTTGAGGGTGAAGGGAGTTTGACAACCCTCTTGGTGTAGAGTCTCTCTCCTTAGGAGAGAGGGATGCAACCATGGATTATGGGGTCCATGGTAGGCTAGCAGCATTGATATGCTTGGGGGTCATAAGGGTTTTCTTGGGGGTCATAAGGGTTTGGCCATGTTTGGTTGTTTTGATTTGGGATGTGAAGAGGAAGTTATGTTTCTCTTGTATGTAAGAATTGTTTCCTTGTTCAAGGCTTGAATTTTCATCTCTAGCCATGTCTCCCATTGGGTTCTTGGTCCACCTTCACCCTTAGGAAGCTTTATTTCAAGCTCCTTGTGTTAGCCCTAGGAGGGTGAAAATTTATGTTTGTATTGTGTTCTGAATGTGTCTCATTGGTTTCTTGCATACTCAGGTTAGCATTGGTTCTCCTAGCTCGGGGATGGCCTTGTAAAGGCCTAGGCTAGGAGGTGAGCTTCCCATGGCCATTCCACAAGCTTTGTTTTGTAGGTTCTTGAAGTATATTTTTTCCATGAAGAAATTGTGAAAGAGCCATATGCTTGTATTGGAGAAGTTTTTGGTCCTCTTAGAAATGTAAAGGAGAAGATCTCTTTTTTATGTTCTTTTCTAAAAAGTATGAAGATTGTATTAGGAGATGTAAATATATGTATTTCTCTTTTGAAGTTAGATGACTCCATTTTAGAGCAAGAATAATTATTTGAAACGCTTGTGTTGTAAAAGAAAATATGTGAATATGACATGATAAGAAGGTTTAAATATTTGGCAAATATTTGTGTTTCAAAAGAATGAAATGTAAGGTAAAACTATATTAGGAGATTTCCTTCTAAGTAAATGTTCATTATGGATTTAGGGGCAGATTTGATTTTAATATAGTTTCACTATTTTACTTAGAATTCAAAAGAGTATTTTGGGCTTACAAAGAAATAAAGCATCCTACTCTAAATGTCATTTATCCAATATCAAAAATTGAAAAGTATTCTAAGGTATTAAATGCTTTATTTTCTAGTGAAGGAAATTATCACATTTCTATATTTTAGTTGCAATCCTATTGTTTAGGTTTAGTTTACAAAAAGAAAAAAGAGTTTGGTTAATAAGGATAACTATGTTGTGCTCTATCCAATAGTGAAAAATCTAGGCATGACAATTGTGAGGGATCCACAAGTTCTTCTTCATTGAGTACTTTGCAAGACAACCCATCACAATCATCACCTCTAATATTTTACGAGTGCTATAATCTGTTGTTTCAAGTGCAACCCAACTGATCGTTTCAAGAATAGGACAACTCATTCTTTCAAGACAACTCATTATTTTGTAACTTTGGAAGGCCACTTCCTCAGACTACTCCTATTATTGAACCTATTGATATGGCTGATTATATCGACTCATCTAAACCTATTGACTCTTTTGATCTAGTTAGAGCATTGAAGGTTACTTTATCTGCACCCTTTTGACATTGTTCATATCATTTTACTAAGTCTTCCTACATTGATAAGATGGGAGATCCATTTGACTTCCAACTAGGAAAACATGGCAAAAATTAGGACCAATCTCAAAGTGACCAACATCAAGGTCAATCTCACAATGACCACCATCATGCTCAATTTCAGAATGACCAACGTCATGGCCAATATCAACATGACCAAAATCAGTCTCACAATGATGATCAATCTAGAAAAAAACCTAAAGGTGATTGTCAACCATACCTCTATCGCCCTCCTCCATATGACCAAAACCAAGATGATCAGGAACAAGATCAAATTCTGAGCATTTATGAGATTCTTGGTAATGAAGATGACATGATAACTCAGAATGATATAGCTACTATTAAAGCTAATAAGAGTCTTATCAAAATGATGGAAATCCTCCTTCTAGAGGAAAAGGAGTACTTTCTTGAGTTGGCCCAACAAGGGGCCAAGTTACCTCGAAACTACCAAGTTGAAATGCTTGTGGCTAAAGAGGAAGAGATTGAAACTGCTAAGTTACAAAAGATGATCCAGAATATGCAAGACCAGATTAGTCAACTTGCAAAGGAAAAGGATAAGCCCACACAACAATTCACAATCGACAGCATATACCCTTTTCCATTTGACAAGAGTATTGGCATGCCTCCTTTTTCAAAAGGAGTGGAGTTGCCCAAATATGACAAGTACATGGGTACTACTGATCCCCAAGATAATCAAAGGGAGTTCGGTGCTTTGTCCATGGAATTTATACATTATCAAACTTATCTTATGAGACTCTTTCCCCATAGCTTGGGTGGGTCAGCTATGGAGTGGTTTTTCCAATTACCCCTTGGGATTAAGACTTTTGACGAGATTGCTAATCTATTTCTCCAGCATTATTTGCACAACATTCAACACCCTATCAATATCCACAATTTGTGTAATCTAAAACAATGACAGAGAGAGCCTTTCTTTTTTTTTTCTCTAGAGGTGGAGACAACTTTTTGTGAAGTATCCTCACAAATTACCTGAGTCTAAGAAAATAGACATCTTTTTGGACAATCTTGTCCTAGATTTTGGATATCAGGTGCAACTACAAGGTCCTTTGACTTTTGACAACATGATCAAGCAAGCTATGAGGATAGAGGCTTTTATGGTTAAGGGGAGTTAAATTTGAATAAGGATAACAAACAAGGGTTCTCCTCGAACAAAGAAAAAGGAAAGGTTGTCAACAAAAATAGAGATGTTGTAAATGATGGAGTGGTTGAAAATGTCACCATGAAGCCTTCAAAGTCTATTTTTAATCTTACTTCTAGTATACAAGTGGCTAAGGCTATTGAGAAGACCACAACAGATAATCAGAAAACTTAAAAATTTTCTAAGAATAAACCTTGGGCCTCCTGACCCAAGTGTGAATTCACTTCTTTGGGAGAGCCTCTTGATGTGGTCTATAAAACTCTTGTGCAGAATTAGATACTCACTCCTTTGCAAAAGTGTCTCTATGATCCCCAACCACAACCTCATTGGTGGAATGACAATGCATACTGTGACTATCACCAAAACATTGGTCATAAGACTTCTACTTGTCTCTAGCTGAAACATAAGGTTCAAGATCTAATTGACAATGGTGACATTGTTGTAGACAACCATAACAAGAATTTGGATCATCAGGCATTTAAGGATCCCTTTCCTCCTCATGAGAAAGGTGATTCTTCCAAAGCTAAGAATACCAATGCCAATGTTAACTATACGTATACTACCAATCATAATGTCATCAACATGATTGAACCTATTGAAGTTGAGTATTGTGATGTGATTACCTTCAAGGGGAGTAGTGATGCTCCCAAACCTAAGACTCCTTTCATCTTGCGTAGTTTTGCATCTCATTCATCTGAATTTGAACAACCTCAAGATTGTGCCAATGTTATTACTTGATCATGTGGAAGGATTGTTTTGAAAGGTCTTGATCCTCTTGTATTTACTCCAAAACAAACGATGGATAAGACTACTGCTAGTCCTACCAAAAAAGCCTAGAAATTGGTCCCTACACCTAGAAATGCTAGTTATAGCATCTTAGATCAGCTCCAATGAACCAATGCTCAAATTACCATTTTTGAGCTATTGAAGATCTCGCCTACTCATAGGCAGATTCTGGATAAAGCCCTCACCGAGGCAAATGTCCCCAAAGATATTGATCTCAACCGGTTCCAATCTATGGTGGGTCACTTGAACACACCTCATTATTTTTCCTTCTTCAAAGAAGATGATCACTTTATAAGCCATCTCCATAACATTTCCTAGCATATAGAAGTCATGATAGGCCCTAAGCGTGTTCGTTGAGTGCTCATAGACAATGGTACTAGTCTCAATATCTATTCTGCTAAGTTGCTTACCTAGCTAGGTTATGATGAGGATCGTATAGACTCCCACAAAAAGATTATTATCAAAGCTTATGATGAAGAAGAGTGCAAGTCCAAAGGCTTAGTTGTGCTACAGATCCACGTAGGACCTGTTAAGAGAGATGTTATTTGTCAAGTCTTGGATATTCCTCTCACATACAATATCTTGTTGGGTAGACCATGGATTCATGAGATGCAGGCAGTTCCATCTACATACCATCAATGCATCAAGTTTCCATTCCATGGAGTGGAAGTCACTGTGCTTGCTAATACCAATTACTCTTGCAACACACTCACATAGTCTTTCGATAGTTTCATCCTAGCTAATAGAGAGTCAAATGAATTTTATGATGCCAAGCTTAAAGAAATGGAACAGACTCTGAAACTTAAGGATACTGGCATGGGAGGATATCAAATTGAACCTGTGCTATCACTGGTAGCTCTCCCTCCATCTCCATGCTCTTATGGGAGACCTTTTGAGAGTTAAAAACCTTCTGATGACTCTCCTCAAATAGTCTATGATGTTGCCTTTGTATAGGCCTCTACACCATTAGAAGATGAGGATGAAGAAAGAGCTATCACAACTTAGATCTATAAAGGGAAAAAAATAGCTGAAACAACTACTCCACCTCCATATTTAGAGAAAGAACCATATAATGAGGCCTTCAAGATCATGAAGTGCTTTGGCTATAAAGGGGGTGGTCCTATAGGAATGAATTAAAATGGTTTTCTGAAACCCATTGAAGCTACAGGTCACCGCACAAAAGATACTATTGGCTTAGGCTTCAAGAAGATCCCCTTTCATCTAGGGATAAACGAATTTGTGCCTGAACTAGAACCTGAACCTGAATTTGAAGATACTACTCAAGTGGTAAATCCAGAGGCCAGCTCTAACAAGGATATTTCCCATATCCTATTCCTCTAGACCTTGCGGCATTCTTAATAGAACCAGATGATCCTATTATACCTATCCATCTGGTAGGAACTGATAGTGATTCTAATGATACTGCTTCAATACATCAACTCACATATGACCAATGGAGAGAAATGAAAATTGACAATTCTAGTTTTCAGGGTGAACCATATGTACCACCACATTTTCAAAAGTGGTTTGAACAAGATCAACTTCAGAAAACTATAAATACCACAAAAGGTGGGAATGAGTCTGATGGTACTACTAGCACTAATGGAATTTCCACATCAAGTACTAACTCACATGAGTATGAGTTTTACTCTTTGTTTGATGCTAGTTATGATAAAGATATAAACATGGTGCATACATTTGAAAACCCTCTCGAAGTAGGTTAAGGGTCTAGCATTAGGATTCATGAATTAGACACCAGATGTGGGGTCTCATAGGGATTCAAACACTCCTTTGGATGAGATCAATTTAGCTCTTGACTTGCTTGTCCATGATTTTGATGATTATACTATGAACACAATTAAACCTGCCACTTCTCTCTCACTCAAAAATCTTGAGCTAATAAACTAGAACTCCCCTTCCTCATCCAATGAAGTTCTAACATTCCAGAATGATTATGCTCTAGCCTATTACCTCCATGCTATTGAACCTATATTGTCCTCCACCAACGAAGGTAGTGTTAGCATGATAGAGGCAGATATCATATACCTTAGTCAAAAAATTAAAAGAAGAAAAAATAGATTCTCTGATCGTGAAAACCACATTGTGGCAATATCAGAGCCAAAAATAGTAAAAATAAAAGATGTATCCGAGGGTGAAAACCTCTCTGAGGTGCCCAAGTATGAGATACTTGATACACTCCCAAGTCACTTTCAAGAGAGATCATCAGTATTGATTGAGCAGACACAACCAGTGAATTTGGGTATAGAGGCTACTCCACAAATTATTCATCTAGCACAGTCATTATTTGCAAAAGAAAAGGGAGAGTTCACTAGCTTCTTTCAAAGAAAGAAAATAAAATTTGCATGGACTTACTCTGATATGCCTAGATTGGACCCCAATCTAATCATGCATCATCTATCTATTGTACCAAGTGTTAAGCCTATCAAATAGAAGCTTCAAAAGATGCATCCACATGTGGCACTTTTAGTTAAAGTAGAGCTAGAAAAGCTTCTTAAGGCTGGTTTCATAAGGGCTATTAACTATGTAGAGTGGATTTCAAATATTGTTCCAATCACCAAACATGATAAATCCATTTGGGTATGCACCGACTTCCAAGATCTAAATAAGGCATGTCCAAAAGATGACTTCCCATTGCCCAATATTGACATGATAGTGGATATGACGATAGGCTATGAAATATATTCCTTGATGGATGGCTTCTCTGGCTGTAATCAAATAAAAATTGTGCCAGAGGATCAAGAAAAGATCACTTTCACATGTGCCTAGGGTACCATTTTATAGAATGTCATGCCCTTCAGGCTTAAAAACACTGGAGCAACATATCAGAGAGTTTTCACTACCATTTTTCATGATATGATGCATAAAACAATGGAAGATTATGTGGATGATACTTTGGCCAAAAGCATGCAATGAAAAACTCACCTTGCAGATTTGGGTCTCATACTTGACCGCATGGAAAAATTTAGTCTCAGACTTAATCCCAAAAAATGTGCATTCGGTGTCACTTCTAGGAAACTCTTGGGTTACATCATTTTGGCTAAAGGCATAGAGGTTGATCTTGAGAAATTTCAAGCTATTATGGAAATTCCTCCACCTAAGAACATTAGTCAGATGAGAGGACTTTAGGGAAGGCTACAATCTATTTGGTGCTGCATTGCACAATTGGTTGACAAGTCACAACCATTCACTAAAACCTTGCATAAAGGTGTGACTTATGAATGGAATGAAGAATGTCATAGGGGGCTCACTCAAATTAAATAGTATCTTGCTAATCCACCTATATTAATGCCTCCTATTCATAGGAAGCCACTCATACTATACATCTCAGCCATGAACACATCTTTGGGTGCTCTCTTAGCTCAAGAGGATCAGAACAACAAAGAGAGAGAGTCATTTATTATATTAGTAAAACATTGGTTTCTTATGAAATGAACTATTTTTTCATTGAAAAATCTTTTCTAGTAGTAGAGTTTGCTTCACAAAAATTGTGGCATTATATGCTCTCTCACACTACAAGGCTCATTGAAAAAATTGATCCACTAAAGTACTTACTAAGCAAGGATGCCCTCATGGGTAGACTAGCAAAATGGGTTATGATACTCATTGAATTTGACATTGAGTATGTGGAAAGGAAAGCTATTAAAGGAAAAGAAATTGTTGATCAATTGGCAGAAGCTCCTCTAAAAGATCACCAGCCTTTAAACATTGAATTCCCAAATGAATCCATCATGCTTCTCACACATTAGGCTTGGAGCATGTTCTTTGATGGATCATTCACTCATCAAGGATCAGGTGTGGGATTCTATTTATAACACCTCAAAGATACTCTCTACCAAAAGATTACAAAATGTTGTTTCCTTGTACAAACAACATCATTGAATATGAAGCTCTCTTTAATGGTATGAAGATAGCCATTGAATGGCATGTGGATGAGCTCAAGGTCTTTGGAGACTCTCAGTTAGTCATCAACCAAGTTAATAATATCTATCAAACAAAAGATGACAAGCTAGTACCCTACAAATGAATGGTGGATGATCTCAAATAGTATTTTGCACACATTTTTTTACACCAAATTCCAAGGGCAGACAATAAAGCAGTCGATGCTATGACCACTCTTGCCTCAATGTTACAGATGCTAGGAAATGACTTTAGACATGAATTCTTGGTGGAGACATTATGCTACCTAGCCTATGACATTCTTGAATCTAGGATGATTTGTTTAGTCATTGGACATGATTCCTCCTGCTACCACCATATCTATTCCTACCTCAATGACCAAATCATTCCTGACACCTATACCTAGAATGAAAAATGTCATCTAATTCATAATGTTTCATGGTATGTTATCATAGCGAACAACTTGTATAGACGGGGTCTAGATGGTACCCTCCTTAGGTTTCTAGAGCCTGATAAATCCAAATGTGTGCTAGCTAAGGTACATGAAGGTATCTATGGGTCTCATTCAAGTGGTCTGATGTTAGCTCATAAACTTATTAGAGCCGGTTACTACTGGCCAGATATGGAGAAAGAAGTTGTTCAATATACTAAGACTTGTAAATAGTGCCAATTTCATGGAAATTTGATCCATGCTCTTGCTAAATAGCTTATTCCTTTCATCAGTTTTTGGCCATTTCAACAATGGTCCTTTGACTTGGTGGGTCAGATCCATCTGTCTTCTTCCAAAGGGCACAATTTCATCATCACCGCTACAAACTACTTTACTAAATGGGTTGAGGAAGTTCCTCTAACTATAGTTGATGGAAACTCTATGGCTATGTTTATACTAAACTCTATCATTTGAAGATATGGTGTACCCTCATCCATTATCACTGACAATGAGGGATAATTCAAGAACAAAGACTTGAAAAAGTTATGCACCAAATTTAGGATCATTCAACATTGGTCATCTATCTATTATCCCCAAGGTAATGGACAAGCAGAAGCTTCTAATAAGACAATTCTCAAAATCTTGCACAGAACAGTTCATAAATCTGGTAAAGATTGGCACCTCCAGATTAATCTGGCTTTATGGGCCTATAGAACAAGCATTTGAAAACCAATAGGGGCCATGACCTTTGCCTTGGTTTATGGAGAAGATGTAGTATTACCTATTGTTGGCAATTTGGCTAATGTGGATACATAGATGTTGTCATTATGGCAACATATGATCTCTATTGAGAGTGAAGAATCTGGAATGCAAGTATGGCAAGTTGAAGGAAGAAATTGTCTAAGTATGGATACAGTGATCCTGATAGAGCACCCAATAAAGATTTAGTTGGCGACATCCACTTGAGCAATATTTTTGTTTGCACAGTTAACTAAAGATTCTACAGAGTATTAGGATACCCCATCTCAGTGCGCATAAAGTTTGGAGTAGTACAGACAAAGTTATTTGAAGTTTACTGAAGACAGTTTTTGTAGACAGAACAGTTTTGGAGACAGTATTAGCAAAAGAGTTAAGGGATTAATTTTTCTTGTCAAAGTAATTACTTAACATTATGAAGGGATGACATCCTAGATGTTTACTCTTGGATAAAGATTTTGGAAGCTGACCATGTAAAGTTATTAGCTCTAATAACTCATATATTAGGCATACTTGAAATGTAATGTAACAGTGCGTGTGATTGTAAAAAGAAAGAAAAGGATAACTTGTGATAGTTGTATATTGTGATAACAACAAAGGCTATTGATGCAAATTTGTAAGAAGTACCATAATTCACTCAGAAACATTTTGTATTACCTATTTGGGCAGTGAACTCAGCTAGTGATCAGGTTTTGTAATCTAATTCCTAACAGGGTTAAGGCTTCTAACAAGGTCTAAAGTCCTTTAACCAGGATAGATCTACTATATATTGTAAATTGACTCCTAACAGGGTCTAATATCCCTAACAAGATACTTTTGATTAGTGATCTTTGTGGGTACCATCCCCACTGGGGTTTTCCCTTGGCTAGAGTTTCCTCGAGAACATATCATGTGTTATGAGTTCTTTCTGTTTACTGCTATGTTTGTTAATCAGCTTGATAATCTTTGTATGCACTAAAGTAATCTGTTATATCCATAAGTGGGAAAAAAGAAAAATTTTGTGAAATATTGATTCACCTCCCCCCCTCTCAGTATTTCCTATTTCTAACAATTGGTATCAAAGCATAGTTACTCGGAGAAGGAACATTCAAGGAAAGCTTAGCAACTTGAGTAAGATCTCTATGGATATGGATCAACTTTAGAAGAATCTTGAAGAAGCTCTTGAATAGATTGATATGCTTACTGATGAAAGAAACTCCTTAAGAAGAAAATATGAAGATGCAAAGAATGCTATTGACAAATTAAAAGGTAAGATTGAAGATCTGAAATCTGAAAAGAAATCTGATATGCTTGTTGAAGATTGTGATGAATTAGAAAAAGAAAATGAGATCCTTAAGCATGAGTTGAAGATAGTAAATCTGAAGCTTAGTATGAAAGATGGAAATTTGAGATTTGATAATGAAAAATTGAAAATTGAGAATGAAGATTTGAGATCAAGACTTGAAAAGGAAACATCTGAATCTGAAAAAGTAAAAGTGCAGTATGTGGAACTTGAGAAATATAATAAAATTAAGAAAGGTGAATTAACTCAATCTAAACAACAACTTGAAAGGCTATATTCAAATAGTGATAAGACTAGAAAACAAATTTCTTTTGAAGAACCATTCTTTGATAGGACTGGATTTGGATTTAGTATGTTTAGAACAATCCATGAAAGTAAGAAGCCAGATCTGAAGACATTTGAAAGTGTGGAGGAAATAAAGCTAGATGAGAACACATTGGAAGATCCACCTAAAGAAGAACCACCTAGAGAGAAAGAAGAATCAAAGCAAGAAGAATCAAAATAGGAAGAATCATCTAAAGGTATGCAAAGAGAATTTAGAGGTAGATATTTTTCTTGTAATACTATTGGGCACATGAAGAGAGATTGCACAAGTAAGCAATTTAAACCTCTTAATGGACATTGTTATAATTGTCATAGTTTTGGACATAGAGCTAACGAATGTAGAAGACCTAAAGTAATTTTGAATAATTATGATAGAATGATTGGGAATACTAACAATGCAGATAAGAAATCTATTGAAGAAATGAATCAAAGAAAAGTGGTAGTATGTTTTAGATGCAACAAAGTAGGACATATTGCTAGAAATTGTAGGTCACAAATTAACCAGCAAGGATAGAGATTTGGAAACAATGGAATCATTTGTCAGATATGCAACAAGTTTGGACACTCAGCAAGATTTTGCAGAATGAACAATGGAGGTTATCATCATAACCCTAACCCTAGGAACAATGCAAGAAGGAATGAAAATGCAGGAAACAAAGAGAAAGGTTGTTGTAGCAATAAAGATGAAGTAAAATTTGATTAAGGCACAGATCAAGGAGGTACATTCAGCACTAAAAGTAGTCAGGAAGGTAATGTAACTAATGGTAAGGATGAATCTTTACCTAACCCTTCTTTATGTACTTAAATTATGTAAGTTTTTGTAGTTTAGGACTTAGGATTAGTGTAGATTAGGAATTTGAATGAGTTAAGTTTTATGTAGTTAGATATAGGTTTATTATGTTGTACTAATGCTATGGTTAAGTGTGCAAAAGAAAATATTGTGTTTTGCGAGGTTGCAAAAAGTTTTAAGGTTGCAGGTTTGCAAAATCAGCTTTTTGAAGTTTTAGCGGCAAAATGAATGAATGCGATGTCAGATCGAGTTAATGTGAAGTGTTATAAGGTTGAAATTGAAGTTATCATGATTACAAAGTGATTGAAAAGATATTTTAAAGAAGAAAAAGTGAGTTGAGGATGATTTGAAGAAGTTTGAAAGCAGTTTGCAGCGACGATCATACCGAAACCCTAGATTTGCAAAGTTGAGGTATTTTTTGATCTTTAATCAGTTGATAAGATGGATATTTCTATGGTTCATAATGTTAAGGATAAGAATAGACCTAAGATTAAGAAAGAATGAGTAGAACCAGCTGAAATTGATAATAGACTAGCACTATCATCCGTACCAGATGGAGTATTGCACATTGAGAATGTTAAAGGATATTTAGGTTGCAAGTTTGAAACTTTGGGAGATGCAAATTTTAGTGATGATTATAGGAAATTGTATAATCAAGACATGTCAGTTAAACCAGCTTATGGGCACCTAGAGAACAATGAAATTATCAAATATTCCATGAAGTATGAATTTAATGATGAGGAATATACCAAGATCATTTTAAGTAGAATCCACAATGGGAAATTATGGATGGAGGATAGAGTTATTGATGTAACTGCTGACCTAATTCATGATGTTACTAGATTATCAAAAGTTGGAGAGATTCCACTGAATGAAAAGAACATGAGAAAGATTGTTTTAGACAACACTGGATCTAGTTATAATGGTAGAGGAATTGGGATAAGTAAGATTAAGCAAGATGATGTTAGGTACCTTTGCAAGATCCTAACAACTAAATTCTCTGGTAGTTCAAGGGAAGATGACATGGCTGTAGGAATGGTTCATGTAGCTTATCTTATGTGTATTGAGAAGAAACAAGTAGACCTATGTGAAATTTTGAAAATTCAGTTATTTGAGAACTTAGAAAAGATTAAGAAGGCTAAGTACACACAGTTTAGGTTTTCATCTCTGATAACCTATATGTTTTTCCATATTTTGAGAAGATTTCCTTACATAGTTGATTGGAGTGACAATGTGAACAAAATGGAAAGAATAAACTCAGTCTACATTAAGCACCTTTTTGATAAAGTCAATGACAGTGTGAAGCTTGTATTGAAGACTTTTTAGAATATTGTTAAGAACAAATCAAGGATTCCTCAATCCTTAGTTGAAAAGCATAAAGATGACATTTTTTTTATGGTAGACACTGATTTCACCTACATTGAAGTAGTTGAGCCTAGAATGGAATTCATAGACCCTCTTGGCTATGAAGTATCTGAAGCAGAAATAGTAGGATATGTGAATAGACTGTTAAAGTGTGAGTTGGATGGTCATGCAAATAGGTTTGGAACCTATGAAGAGAATTTCAACTCTGCAATAAGTTTGAGAGAAAAGAAGCAATCTAGTAGGAGAGTTGAATCTACTATGAAGAAAATACTAAAAGAATCAAGTATGTCAAGTCATGAGTTTGACATAGCTAAGAAGACTGCAGAAGCCTTGAAGCAAAGTGAAAATCTTGTAATTCCACCTGAGGCATCTAGTGCAGATCTTGTTGATCCTATTGCAGTAAAGGTAAAAGTTGAAGTACCTAAAAAAGATGAAGGAGATAAATATTTTTATCCTATTCCTAGCAAAATAGTAAAAGTCAGTGCAACAGGACCTGACAAGAGACAAAAAGTGATTGTACCACTTGTACCTAGAAAGGTAGTAGTAATGAAAGATGATGATGAAGTTTTAATCAAGAAGAAAACTTGGAAACCAAGAATTGAAGAGTTAATGAAGATATATTGAAGCATGGAGACTTCACTAAGTTGAATAAATTCTATGATCTATATGGATCATTTGACAGATTGAATTTTGAAAATGCAATGATTACACATATGATTGTGATAGATAAGAAACTTAGCACTATTCATGGTAAGATCCTAGAAGATTTGTATAACAGACTTGTGAATAGAAAACAAAGAGCACAAGAAGAGGACATAAAGATGAGAGAACATGTAATCAGATAGTTCTGTGAAGTTGAGGATGAAGATCATTTGAAGAGATTCTTGAAGTCTCTTGGAACTTTATTGAGAACTAAGAGAAGAACAATCCTTATAATGGGAGGCAAAAAGGAGGAAGTACAAAAAGAGATAGAGCAAGCAGTAATGCAAGTTCTTGCAGATATAGTTGTAGGAAAGCATGTTGAATTAGATCCTCAATAGAACCAATCAGAGGAACTTCATGTAGAGGAAGTTGGTATTGAAGAAGTCCCATCTTCTTCACATATCAATATTGGTAAAGAATCAATGGACATTGAAGGAACCAAAGTAACACTAGAGTCAAATGATGTAGTATTTCATGATCTAGGAAACATTGTTGACAATTTGGCTTTAGAAGAGAAAGAGAAGTTTACAGAATCAAAAAAGGATATAGAGGCAGTGGAAGCACCAGCCGTATCAGAATCAGTTCCAGTAGAGCAGACAGTTAAAGGTAAACAAATTTTGACAGAGGTCACTACCCCTAGTGCACCTGACAGTAAGAAGAGACAAATTGGTTCAATTTTTGAAGACCTTGGAAAAGAAGTTGAAGATGATGATCAGCTTGAGTTCATCACATCTCTTAATAAAATTATTGGAAAGAATAAGAAGGTGAAGGACCTTGAAGGAAAAGTTAGAGTTTTGACAGAGAAACTTGAGAGTGTGATCAACACTAAGGTATTTGAATCAGATCCACTTGAGAAAGCTAAAATAGTAATAAACTCTTTTGACTCTAAATTTTCTAAATTAAAGGATATTGCTAGAATAAAAGTTCAGGAAGACTTTGAAGTAGAAATGCAACAAAATTTAAGTGTAAATATTCAAAATGATATTGGTAATTTGGATGTATGCATAAATAATTTGAGGAAACATTTTGTGACTGGAAAGAGTTTGTATATACAATTCACAAAATTAGAAATCCTAATAGCTGAAGAAGATAAGAAGATCAGAGAGAAGATAGATGCAATTACAGCTGAAACAAACACCTTGTCAAGCCCAAATGTAAAGATAAGTTCTGTAGAGAAGAACATAAGGAAGTTAAATGATGAAATTAGAATGTTAGCAGAGGAGAAGAATAGAAAGATGCTTAGGATTAACATCTTGACAGAGCATATCTCAATCAAGACCTCAATTGTTGAAGACCAAATTGAGTAGTGTCTTTCAGCAAAGACATCTTTTTAGAAGTTTAGCTTCAATTCCCTGCAAGCTTGTCAGACAGCAGCATACAGATTGAGTACTCTACTCAATGTTGTTGAATCCATCAGGAAGATATGGGATAAAGATTTTGAATCATGGAAGTCAGAGTTTGGTGACTCTGTTGCAAGCCTACCGGCTTTGCAATAGCTAATAACAAGGTATAAAGTTTTTTTTGAAAATTTTGTACACCCTATCTTTGTCATTGTTGTCAAAGGGGGAGAGATAGAAAAAAATTGAATATATGTTGAGGAAGGATACTCATAGGGGGAGCTATTCTATGGAGTACAATATTGTATATGTGTTGTATAACATTTGGCCACAATTTTGTGTAAATACTTTGAAGTTTTGTTTGCACACTTAGCCAATTTTCCCATATGTTGCCACCAATGAAAAAGGGGGAGATTGTTGGCAATTTGGCTAATGTGGATGCATAGATGTTGTCATTATGGAAACATATGATCTCTATTGAGAGCACATAATTTGGAATGCAAGTATGGAAAGTTGAAGGAAGAAATTGTCTAACTATGGATACAGTGATCTTGACAAAGCACCTGATGAAGATTTAGTTGGCGACGTCCACTAGAGCAATATTTTTGTTTGCATAGTTAACTAAAGCTTCTATAGAGTATGAGGATGCCCCATCTCAGTGCACATAAATTTTGGAGCAGTACGGACAAAGTTATTTGAAGTATACCAAAGATAGTTTTTGTAGACAGAATAGTTTTGGAGACAGTATTAGCGAAAGAGTTAAGGGATTATTTTTGCTTATCAAAATAATGACTTAACATTATGAAGGGATGAAATCCTAGATGTTTACTTTTGGATAAATATTTTGGAAGTTGACCATGTAAATTTATTAGCTCTAATAACTCATATATTAGGCATACTTGAAATGTAATGTAACAGTGTGTGTGATGTGTAAAAAGAAAGAAAAGGATAACTTGTGATAGTTGTATATTGTGATAGCAGCAAAGGCTATTGATGCAAAGTTGTAAGAAGTACCATACTTTAGTCAAAAACATTTTGTATTACTTGTTTGGGCAGTGAGATCAGCTGGTGATCAGGTTTTGTAATCTAACTCCTAACAGGGTTAAGGCTTCTAACAAGGCCTAAAGTCCTTTAACTAGGACAGATCTACTATATATTGTAAATTGACTCCTAACAGGGTCCATATCCCTAACAGGATACTTTTGATTAGTGATCTTTGTGGGTACCATCGCCACCAGGGTTTTCTCTTGGCCAGGGTTTCCTCGAGAACATATCATGTGTTATGAGTTCTTTCTATTTACTGCTATGTTTGTTAATCAGCTTGATAATCTTTGTATGCACTAAAGTAATCTGTTATATCCATAAGTGGGCAAAAGAAAAAATTTGTGAAATACTGATTCACCCCCCCCCCTCTCAGTATTTCCTATTTCTAACACTATTGAGGTCAAGATTCCTACATTGTGAGTCTCTCTGAGGGGCCTCATCACTAATGAAGAAAATAGAATATCTCAGCTACAAGAGTTAGAGTGACTAGATGAACATTGGAAGGTGGCATTTGATCATCTCCAAGCATACTAGAAGATAATTTCTAAAGCCTACAATAAGAAAGTCAGACAAATGGAATTCCAAGTGGGTGATCTCATCTTGAGAGAACCCCAAAAATCAGCAGCAACAGATCCAGAAAGGAAAGTTTGAACCAAACTGGCTTTGTCCATACATTGTTACTGGAGCATTTGGGTTTGGTGCTTACTAACTCTCCAGCACTGAAGGAGAACAACTCAAAGAGCCGGTCAACAATCTTCATTTGAAGAATTTCTACAGTTGAGACATTCTCTGTGTGCTCATGTACATACTTATTGATCCTGAAAAAATCCTAAAAATTGCAAAATGTTGTGAAAAAAATGATCATCTTAGTGAAAACCTGGTAAATAGACACTTTGATGTATCTATTATCCTAGTGAAAACCTGGTAAATAGGCACCTTGATAATACTTTTAAAAAAATAAAATATTTCAAAAAATACAAAAAAAATGAAAAGATAAAAAATAAAAATAAAATTAAAAAAAAAGAGAAAAGTACCAAAAAATTGAAAAAGAAGAAAAATGTGCCATTGATGAAAACCTGGTAAAAAGGTGTCATGGTAGCAAAAATAGAATCTCTGCCAAGATGGTGAAAACCTAGTAAATAGGTGCCTCTTGTTTCCTAAAGCTATATCTCATCTCAACACCATTTGGCTCTGCATAGTTGCTTCTTGCTTTCCTACTTTTTAGCTTTAGTCTTCCTGCATTCCTGCTTTAGTTTTCTTTCCTTGTTTCTTGCTTTAGTTCATTTTATGCTTTGGTTTGCTAGCTCATTCATTTGTTTTCACCTATCTTCAAGATTTTCATTAAGTCTACATGGATTGGAACTGGTCACACTTGGGGGAATCTCCCTGGTCTAGGGGGTGTTGTCCTATCACTTTCAGTTATGATTTCTTGCATCAGTCACCGGTGGTTCCCACTATGTCTGCCTGTTGATGCCCAACTATTTTTGAGATCTCTCTCCTCGAGGGTCTCTCATGTATCAATCACTAGTGGTTCTCACTGTGTCTACCTATTGATACCTAGCTATCACTTGGATCTTTCTTCTTGAGGATCCCTCGCACATCAGTCACCAGTGGTTCTCACTACATCTACCTACTGATGTTTTGCTAGTACCTCTGAGATCTCTCTCCTTGAGGATCTCTCTTGTATTGGTCACTAGCATTTCTCACTATGTCTACCTACTAATACTTCACTTAGCACTCTAATTTTCTCTTTGAGACAATTTCTTGCACTAGTCACCAGTGATTCTCACTGCATCTGCCTACTGTCATTGTCCTATTGAGACTTCTTGTGCCGTATTCTTCCGATCTGACTTCAATCTGCTTGAACACAAACTTAAACTAAATTTATGATTCTCTAAAGCATGCTGAGATTTTCTCTTTTGTGTGTTTGTTCTTTCATTTTTTCATTTCTCCTCGAGCAACTCTAAGACATCTTTCTGGACTGAGAGAAGCAAAGACTGGGGGGCATGACCTTTTCTTGTTTTTTGTTTGTTGGTTTAGTTCCAATGATCCAAAGAATCTATATGAGAGGGGTGTCCACTATGAGAGCCTTCATCTCATGTTGGATGGCCATGTATACCTTGACTCCTTTTATATGGAAGCTTTGGTGAGGTTGTTTCTTCTCCTTATTTGTTTGGGTGACTTCTTTCTGCTACAGGTGAAATTGTAAACGCTCATCCTGCTAAGTGAACATAAGGGTCACTACAAGCATCTTTTAGCAAAAGAAGGAACTCTCATGTGTCTGGTGTGTTTATCCACAAGAAACATTCAAGTCATTCTAGTAGCTATGCTTTGATGCTTATGTTAACTTGCTATATTCAAGTTATGTCATATTCATATTCTCATGATTGCAATGTCAGTGAGGATTGTATGGCATCTTTTGATCATCCTATACCTAAAAACTCTATGATGATAATACGATGAGTCCAACAACCAAGTCCTAGGGATTGCATGTTCATTCTAGGCTTGCATCTAGCTTAAGCTTGCATGTTGTTTCATTTTAGGCTTGCATTGAGACAATGTTTTGGTGCTCACTCATTTGTTCTCTTCTGGATATATTCATCAAAGGTTCTCATCTTTTGTCCTAGGTTCCTCTTCGCTACACAAGTGTCTGGTCCTCATTTTTTATCTTCAAATATCCTTTTGATTAGTACCTATTGTATATTGCAACATCCTACATGAGTTGATTAGTACCATATACATTGCATTTTTATTAAATTTCCATTTGCATCCATAAACTCATTTACATACATTACATTTACATATCCATATACATGGGCATCCATATTAAAGAAATCAAATCATACATTACATTTTGCATTTCACATTTCATCCATTATATGCATATCCATCTACCACCTATCAATGCATTTCACATTGCATATTCATATACCATCATAAAATGAAACATGTGCATATTCATACCATAAAAGAAAGCATGTGCATCTCATACATATCTAATCCATACATCTAAAATCATCTAGGAAACATATCATAAACATCAACATTAAAGCAATGTATAACAAGTACAATGATATCAAAAGATTATCTCATATATATATATATATATATATATATATATATATATATATATATATATATATATATATATATATATATATATATATATATCATGGTCGATCAAATGTCATGTACAAAAATAATGGTGCTACTTGAGCATAGTATCAAAATATGGGCCACAATATGAATATTGAAATGAGCTAACTCTGCCCATCGCCACCTACAAGAGGTGGTGGTGGTAGTCCCTGTAGTGGTCCTTGTGGTGCTCCAGCTTACTCAGAAAATGGAGGCACCTACTCTGATAGATATGGAACAATGCCAACATATGCTGCATAGTAGCAGGCTGCCTGAGCAGACTCATATCTAGTCTCTAGCCATGACCTCGCTAGTTCCTCTTGGAGCTCTCTGATCTCCTGCTCACTATCAGACACCTGGGTCTCCTAGATGATGACCTAGGTGTGGTAGTCATCCCTCTCCCACTATACCTATCATATCCTCTCTCATCTCTTCCTCAGAGCCTCTTGCAGCTATGATACCTATCCTCCCACAGGTGCATCCTACATATTGGTATCATCATTGGGAGGTGTCTTCTATGATGTCTCTCATGTCCTCTACCTAGTGGACCTCTATTGAGTCCCACTACTTCCAGAACCTCCATCTGAACCCATCTATCTCATAGGGATATCTATCTACCCTATCCTTAGTCGTAGTACCCTCTATCTTTACTAATTCTATTGTGGCCCCTACTATGCAACCTACTGTTGTCTAGGCTATTGTACTAGTATCCCTTACTGGGCAGGTACCTGTTACTATGTAGGCCATTATTGTGCAGGCTGTTGTTGTGCCATACTGATAGGATCTATGAACCTTGAGAAGGGATGCACTAAGAAATTATCTCTATATGATGGTGTCATCCCTGCATTGGTGACATCCACCATATAGTCCCACCTGGCTGGAGGTACTCGTGTCTCAATCACACATCTATCTAGATCCAACCTAGGCTACTAGCCCTTCATCTCATCGATGAATCAAGCATATGTAGCATACTTCTGGGAGATGTCTTGCTATCTCCCGAACTGGCATAGGACCCATGTAACCAAGAAGTGCTCAATAATAGTAATGGTGCATCTAATCAGTGGATACGAGATGAACATATGTGAAAGCTCCTACTAAGCATCATCCCATGGCTCAGTAGCTATCCAAGGTCTCCATATGATTGCTACCATATCATCTAACTGCCTACACCACTACTTGGTCTTACCTAGCACTCGTTGAGTCATGGAGCCTATATATCTGTAAATGTATGGCTCTAGGGGCTTCCATGTGTCATGAAAGATTGGCCTGCATATAGGGAGATGCTCCCAGGCCCATACCTACAATACAAAGACTCCTACAACCATAGTCTTAGCACCTTGATACATGATCTCATGCATCTTTTGGTACATCTAAGCGAGCATGCACTCACCCCATCCAAACCTCACTGCTAGTCCATGTAATGTCCCCACCAGGGAACGCATAAGGAATCATGTTTATGACCTAAAATTACAACTAACAAATTTTTTTTCTAACATTCTAACTTATAATAATTACTATTTCCAAGTACATTCCTTAAGGTTCCCTTAATGAATTTATTTATCATTATCAAGCAATGCATTTTATTACTTAATCTAATGCAATTCTATTTCCATTTACATTGAGACATTGCTTTCATTCCTCATCAAAACCAATTACATTAATGAGATAATTGCATTCATTTTCTTTACCTAATTTGCATAAATATTCACTTTTAGAAATGAATTGGAAGTACCTCATTTATCTAATACACTAAAGAAATTTATCCTTCCCTCTTTCATTTGTTTTCTCCTTAACTTTATCTATGCACTATCATCACATAAACTTTCTATTACAAGTCCTTACTTTCCATTTTCATTTCAAGGATCCAAATAGAAAGAGTGTAAAGTACTTGTCCATCTATTTCTAACCAACATAACCCATTCACTAAATCATCTTTATCACAAGTTTAACTATCATAAATTATCATCTATAACCTTGTAAACAACCAGTTAAGAATTGAGCTTAAAAACCTAGTTTAAATAACCTTACATCATACACATTGAACTTATACATTTAAGAACATTAGGAAAGTATTACATCTTAATACTACTTTCAATAACATACATGTTTCCTTTGCCTTATTATTTCACCTAGAGATACCCTTCAACTCTTAGCATATCATTTCACTATTCCACATATCAAAATGAGTTTCCTTTCAGAAGTTTTCATCTATTACAATGCCAATACTTACATAAAATCATTAATTTCAATTTCATTTTAACATGCATAAGAGAGATAGGGTAGGAATTACTTAAACATAATCCATGCCTGATTTACCAATATTCAATCCCCTTTTGAAATTCCTAAAACTACCCTTCCCAAATACATAAATTCTTTCTTACGTCAACTTCAACACATATACAATTACAGTTGTTCCACATGGCCCAAAGGCATACATAAAGATAATTACATCAAGTTGTCCAAAGGCTTACATTACATCTTTACACCTTGATTTCAAAAGATAGAGATACATGATACAAGATAGGATAACTTCATCACTGAACAAATCAAAAACTGGCACTAGTACATTTCACCTTACATTTCGACCAAAAAAATTGAACATATCATAAAAATGGTTAACTTGGTCGCAATACAAATGAAAACTTTTGTTTTTTTTAATTTTAAAGCCCATGTTGGTCTCAATTTCGACCAATGATGTATTGGTCGAAATTGAGACCAACACAGGATTAATTAAAGTAAAAAAAAAACAAGTGCCACCCTTCACTTTAGCGCAGGCAAGTGAGTTGACTTTAGTGGAGATACAATAAAGCATTTTCAACTTGTAATAAATGGCATAAAACCTGATACATGCCCAAAAAGTGACTAGGGTTCTAAAACTCAAATGGCGAGTTCTATGAATGAAGACCATAACTAGATTTTTTTACATGATTTTGTAGCACGAGTTGCACCGCCATCACCGTGGGATAGGCAACAGAAGAGAAAGCAATAGCATAGCATCATATGGAAGAACAAGTGCGCCCATTGATTCAGTAGGGCCCTAACTGAATTGAGTAGCAAAAAAATGCTTGTCTTTCAAACTTTTCCATAACAGGAAGATGCATTCATGGATGGAGTATCCTATTCTCACTTGATTTTGAATTCTTCAATCGGCCTTCTTAAAGCTTGCGCGATAACATTCCTCATTATATACAGAGTTTAGGGCGGTGTTTTATGCACTTACCAGGTTTTTTTTTTGCATTTTGTTGCTGCTTTTTTCCATTCTTGTGGTCATTTTTTCCTTCTAGGTCATATTGACTTGAAAACATGATTATATTTACAAGTTTTATTAATGTTTTTAAGTTTTTACTCCATATTTTCCATGTCTAGGGTTTTAGGGTGCATTTTTTTTTTAAAAATGGGAGGCTATTACTTCTTATTGTGCATTTTTGAGGTTGTATTTGGGGGTTTTCAATTTTGTTTATCCTCTATGAATCAGATTGCATTTTCAATGTACTAATGATCCATGTGTAAAATTTTGATAAACTATGTCCATTTTACCTAGACATAGAAGTCAATACTTTTGAAAAATACTAGTCACCACTCAAAAATTAGACTTCCCATTCACTTCCATGCCATAGTTCTACTATATTCAGCTACAGCTAAAAGATCTTCTCAAAGTGCTCAAAATATGCTCATGTCAAAAAATTATAATGATGTTCCAAAGTTTTAAAACCTAGAACCATATTACAAGTTTTAAAAACCTATTTGAAATGTAAATATGTAAACCAAACTACAAATCTTCAAATGCGCTATTCTTAAAAAGGTTGCAAACTAATTTTCTTTACAACACATTGCAAGTGTGCTAAATTTGTGATAATAAAAAATTCCCCTCACTTGAAAGCTGCTATGAATATGTTCTTCCCTTAAAATGTTGCAAGTTTTGTTTGCAAGTTGGTATCATGCTGAAGTTCTGCCCATTTCATATACTTATGTGATTAGCGCAAGCTAATGATCTTCCTAAAGCTTGAATCTTCCCTTAATGCATATGTTCTTCCCATGGCATGTATATACTTCCCATATGGTTGCAAGGAGAAAAGTGATATTGTCATACAATTGAGAGAAGAAAAGATCTTCCCAGCCATGTCCTTTCCTTGATAACAAATATCTTTCCATGTTTTTTCTCTAAGGATGCAATTGTAAGATGAAGATGTTGAAGTTCTTCCTATTTCATATTCTCATGTGATTAGAGCAAGCTTATGATCTTTCCAATTTTTGTCCTTATGGCATATGAGTTCTTCCCATGATTTTGTAATTTGTGTTATGTCTTCTATGACCTGAATTATGGATCATATTCATAATCTTGGGTTTTAGAGACATTCTTGCATATTTGACACATGCAATAGAATGATCTTCCCATGTTCTTCCCAAATTTACAATGGATCTTCCAAGACCAGAAATTAGCCTTAAGAGGTATATTTTACACCTATAAAATATAAAGTACTTCCCACTACTTGTTGTTGATCTTCCAAAACCTGATTTTGGATTAAAATGCACTGAAAAGTCACTTAAAATTAGGTCTCTGAGACATGATTGCAAGTGAAAGGAAAAGTGCTTCTCATATGTATGTAAAGTACAATAAACTCTTTCCATTGATGAAAGTTATTCACATACTTTTCCTAATTTGCAATGTACTTCCTAAAATTCAGAATTAACTATTGGTATCATTTTGAAGTCCTTTCGATGCTTTTTCTTCCAAGATTGTACTTACCAAGTTCTTCCCAACCATGGCTTATATGCTTTGTAACTTTCTTCATTTGAAGAAGGTTCCATGACATCTCCTATAGAACAAAATGATCTTCTAATATTTTGGAATTTTTATTGCAACCTTGCAACTAATTGTTCTATGTTAGAAGATATAGTGTCTCCCTCCATTAAGAAGAAAATGAAACTCAAATATGAAAAATACCAAAACACAATCACACACGTAGTTAAGTTACTTCTATTGATGAAATTAGAGACAAAAAAATTGGGCATGTTGATATGTTTAATTTCTTTGAGAGAATAATTACTAATATAGAGGATGATGACATGCATTTATTGTTACAAATATACACATAGTGTCTGCCTTCCTGGTGGCTATCCTATAACCTGAGTTTGTTCTATCTTGTGCATCTCAT
This sequence comes from Chamaecyparis obtusa, assembly GCA_027943335.1. Taxonomy (NCBI): domain Eukaryota; kingdom Viridiplantae; phylum Streptophyta; class Pinopsida; order Cupressales; family Cupressaceae; genus Chamaecyparis; species Chamaecyparis obtusa. The sequence goes on from BSBK01006275.1 coordinate 59,732, forward strand.
TTTGAAAATAAGTCAATAACCACCAGGGATGTAGAGTGAAAGATAATTATCTGACTAGATGTAGAAACTATTCATAAAATATTCAAAGTTCCCATTATCCTGATATATATAGACATAACTATGGAGAAGGCTCTTGACCACTATAACAAGAAAACCAAAGAATGCATGACACATCAATGAGAAGTGGGTTTTACAAAAGAGAACATGTCAATCCCGATGGCCCAATATGTTTCGCTGATTTTATAGAGGAAATTAATGCCATAATTACCCTCTTAAGTTGAATAATGGATGTCAAAGAATCTATTGTGTTTGAAACATGGATGTATAAATATATTATGATGATAAGACAAAGGTGACAACATATCTTTTAGGCAGAGGTGATTGGTGATGATTTCAATGAATTTATTTATACTTCCATGAGCATTAGTAAATGAATGCTTAGATATCTAGATATACATGTTGCACCAGATTCCTCTGTTCTCTGACTTCAAACTGCTAGATCCTTCATGAAGGGTAGGGCCTCTCCACTTGGGAGAAGATAGGGGAAGCATTTAGTTTCATGGTTAGGTAAAAAAGCACCCTAATTATGCTCTCTCTCACACTCTTCTACAAATTGAATTCTCCTATCTTTCTCCTCAGCCACTCTGTGTAGAGCACATAAAAAACTTTAATGGAGGATGGGTAATCTGCATGGGTATGTCAACATCAATGTATCAATCCGTGTTAAAATTCAGTGCATGGTCTGCATATTTTGTATCTTGGAAAAATTTAGAGTACAAAAGGTGGATGCCTCAAGGTTATAAATAACCCATAGACTTACCATTCCAAATAAGAACAAATCACTTGTTTTTAGTTTGCCTTTCATAACAAAATAACATTTTAAAAAAATGCCAGCTGCCTCAATATAGGCAATAAGAGTAACACCTAAATATAACCCAAAAGTAGTTGTATAAAGAAATTACTATTATCATTTTACTACTAAAAATAGTCCTTGAATTTTTGCCTAAATCATACTCATAAAAGCACCCAGCTGAGTTGAAAAAAATCACTTAAAGATGAAGTCTAATTTTTTGGGTGTGCTATGCCCAGCGACACTGAGTGACAAAAATTTGACTCTCTCTTCTTGAGAAAGTTGTTCTCCATCAAACCTAGCTTCTATGTTAGTATTTCAAACTTCCCTTGTGATAGGGACTTTGTCAAAAGGCTTCCAACCTGCTCATTTGAAGGAACATATTGAAGAACTACTGCTTTTTCTTGAACTTTATTTCTGAGAAATGATAATGAATATCTATGCGCATGGAGTAATATTGGATTTTTAGATAGTTTGATGAAAGTTTGATTTTCACAGTGAACTATTGTTGGCTTCAACATCTGATTAGTAAGTTTTGCTAGCAACTTGTGAAGTACTCTACTTCAGCTGAACTTAATGCTACAACTATTTGTTTCTTGTCGAACAACAATATTATTCTTGACCATATTCTGAAACAAAACTCTAAAATTCTCTTCTCAGCACTTGCATCACCTGCCTAGTCTAAATCCACAAAGCCATGTAGCACAAACTCTTTCTCTCCAACACACTTCATCCCATAATTAATTGTGATTTTCACATATTGGAGTAAATTTATTGCAATAGTCCACTGAACTTGCCTTTGTTGAACTAGATAATGACTTAATGTGCTCACTACAAAACAAATATCAAGTCTTGTATTGACTAAATACATTAGAGAACCTCTCAAGGACTTGTATACAAGTGTATCTAACAAATCTGATTCCAATTGTGCACTTAAATTTAGTTTTAGAATAGCCTTACTATTGTAGTTATTACTACAATAGCTATAGGCATTGTATATAAAGTTCATTGAGTGGTCTTTATGCATGACAGACAGCACACAAAATATATCTGAAAGTCTCATTTATATTTTAAAACTAAAATTATTTCCTAATATCTTTGATGTTACATATGCATGTAAAAACCCTTTATCATCCACTATTCTATTTGTACCACGTTGAAGGGGTTTAAAAACATATAAAACGTTGTTGTAGCATTGTCACTATTAGTACTGATAAGGGTCAAAAAATTGATTACTATTTTTGTATGAAGAGCTACGTGACCTGTTTCTATTTGTACTGAGATTAAAAATAAAAAATACCTTTTATATCACTTCAAAGATTATTTCTGTAGTCTCTAATATTAGCATTCTCTTTTCTCTATATAGTTTTAATCACTACAAAATTAGAAAATTATGAATTAGTAGTAAGAGCCAATTCATTAAAAAACATGGAGATGATTGGAAAATTGGATCCGTATGTCATCTTATATGTCTGGGTTCTCTTTAAAGTGAAGACAAAAGTGATTGATAACAATCTCAATCCTAAGTAAAATGAAACCTTTCCTTTGGATATTGAAGACAAAGAGAGTCAATCCCTTATTATTGAGGTCCCCTCTCTCTCTCTCTTTGGCCATATCGAGACATTTGGTTTTTCTATTTTCTTTAATATATCTAAATTTATATTGCACTTGATAAATAAGTGTTGTTTCATTAGAGTATCATTGTATTCTTCTAATTTATTGAATCTTGAATACATCTAACAATTGCCAATCTCTCAATAATTTGTTAGATGTGATGTTTTACAGCCTTTCAGTGCCTTAAAGCCTCAGATTCTAGATTTTCTCTATACTTTTGGAAAATAGCACACAACCAACCAGGCTGACATTTTCTAAGGCCAAAACATGAACTTTCCAAACTAAAATCCCACATAGAAAGCCTATTGGATAAAAATACAACCTTACATCTCTTTCCTAAGCTAATTCTCATCTATTTTATTAGCCTGGCCAACTTTGACATTGTTAGTCTCAGTCATATTTCATTGATTTTCTTCAAATTAGATTTCCATCATTTTCTTCTGTCATCATTTCCATTGCCCCCCATTCTTCTGAGCACCAAAATGTTTCCTATGTATTTTTATTTTCTGCATGAAAAGTGCAAAAGACTGTCGTTGCTACTTTTCCTTATAGTCCTGATGCTATTGGAAACTGATTCAATGATTTTATAAATATTTTACAGAAGAATTTAGTGTGATCACACTTTTAGTTTTAGCGACCTAAGTTTCAATGCATGTCACCAAGGAATTGACCTAAAATCTGATTGAAGCTCAATAATCTACAAGAACATCTTAGAAACCCATAACATGGTAGGGACTAAAAGCTGAGAAGTGGTTTGAATGTGAACACATTCCCCCTCAGGCATTGGCCACAAATGGTTTCAGGGTCAATAATATGGAATTCCAAGAAAAGCACAAAACTTACTGAGCATTCCTAATCTGCATCATGTACTATTGTATCAAGTGTGAAAATGTATTAATAAATTACTTTTTTGGCTAACTGCTAACATGAGAACCATTTAAGAGTCACTTTCTCTATGCAAAAATGCAATTGTGTTAACATGAATTTAAATACTACGAGTAAAAAGTACTTGACATATGCTAGAAGAAATGCATTCACATCTCATCTTGCTCGTCATGACTACCCTTTCAAAGACTAATTTTTATTATTTTGTTTAGCTTTTATCTTGTATTTTTATTTTTCATTGAGTTTTGTTCGACATTTAAATGGTGTAATTGAATTGTGTATTTTAATTTTTTATTTCAACTAAAAATTTAGCACACATAATGAGTAAGTAATGAAATACCCTGATGTAGAGCACATGAAATTAATGCTCTGCAAGGAATGGTAAAGAGTGAGATGCAATTCTTTTGAACCCTATTTTGGTTGTGGAGAAAACTTAAGGTTGTTGTCTTGCTACTTACTCTAGGAAAGGATATTGCTAACCACTTACTAGTTTCTAATTCAAAATGCAGTGTAGTGGATGGAAACTAGACAAATCCAACCAATATGTATGATATTCCATTTTATTTAATGTCTTAAATACAGTGTATAGTAAGCTACATGCCTTCTTGAAGAGGGGTTCATTTGAATCTTTTTGAACTAAACAGTAGAGAATGCTAACTATCATGTTTCTGAAAACTACAGAAAATATTGGAAAATACTAATAGTAATAAGTAGACATAGCAATTTGGTCTTGAAATGTAATTTAAGGACCAACACGGCATCACCATTTTGTATGTTAAATGACCACTGTTGAACTATACAGAGAATTAAAACCAGAATGTTATCTGATAAGGAACTTAGAAGATCAAAAGATTATATAAATAAGTGGATCCAAACTATTACAGTACAAGTTGTTCTAGGATAGAAAATCATTGGAAAACCAACATCCGATTGTGAGCAGTCAGGAATCAGAATGACTCAAATATCTTTGTAGAGTGTTGTATAACTCAAATCTTTATAGTTACAAACTTACAAGGAATTACATGCTCATGTTTATAACCCCATCTTATCCATAGCAATGTCAAAGAATTTGATTCATTATTTATATTTGATAAGGAACTAATAGATCAAAAGATTATATAAATACTTGTAAGTAGTGATAGCTAGGACAATGTACATGGATGCATAGCCATGTACAAATCTATAATTTAGATACTAGACAGCTTAATTTCTCTGAGTGCCAAATGTTTTCAATAATCTAGGATAATGTTAAAGCATCAGGCAATTATTGAAACTTTTGAATTGACTTTGCAGGTGCTTGATAAGGATATTGGTCAAGATAAGAGCCTAGGCATTGTTAAATATCCTTTTCTTGAATTGGAACCTGAGAAGTCAAAGGAGGTCAACTTGAAACTCTTTCCATCTCTTGACACTAATAAGATCAAGGAAAAAAAGGATAGGGGAACAATAACTATCAAGGTCAATGCTGCACCATTCTTCAGTTTTTCTACTTGCTAATGCATAAAGACATAAATAGGCAGAGAATGTGGATCTAAATCATAGTTGTGATTCTGTCACAGATTCTATTTATTGTAGTTTGGAATATTGAGGAAACTTATTCTAAAATTTTATCGAAATATTTAGTGTGTGTTATAACACTTCTGGCCTAGGGAATACTAGTTGGTTGCCTCATTGTGTATATGGATATTTTTAAAATGCAGCATGAGTATCCACTTGTTTCTCTTTTACACATTGGAATCAAAATTAAAAAGTTCACTTGTTTGTGAGATTAATAGTGGTCCATAATGAGAAAGATTAAAAAATATAAAACACAAGAATCAAAAGAAAGAGCACAAATTTGTAGAGGTGTTAAGAGACACTGAAAGAATATTCTAAATAGATTCACAATACAAATTATGAATATTATACATAGGTAATTCTAGTGGTTTTTTCACTTTAGCATCTTTTGTAAAACACAACTTGGAAGGCCAATTAAAGGTGTTATTAGCATGCCAAGCTTCCAGGGATGAGGCTTTTCCACTTCCTATCCCAAGCTCCCTTAACCCCCCTCCTCTTTAAAGTTTCATTACCACCCACAATGTGCATGACAAGGAGCTTTGTGAAAGTTCTCAAAATCTGGTCATAAATCTAAAGTGCTGATGTAATGTTGGTAAACATTAATATGCTTCATTCTAGCATGAGCAACTAGATTATGGGCAACATAAAAATCACTCTAATTTTTTGTAGTAAAGAATACTTACTAACTGCATGGAATATTGAGCTTTCCTACAAGTTAGGGGTCCAAAGCCACTTACTGTATTGCATGACTACACTATTGTTTACCTCAGTAAGAATTGCATCTCTAACTAATAGAGTGGAGCATTCTCTGAACCAGTTACAAAAGATAGCAACCCTGTCAGCAAACAACAACTCATAACTTCAGCCATTGAATTACTGGGGACTTGAAATCATAATAGTGCAATATTCACAGACCATAGACATACAATCAGAACCCAAAGCCATCAACTTCTTATGTGGAGGAATGCAGAGCATTCTCCCATAAGGACATCAAATACTCTTTCTTGCATATTCAAGTTTCTCATACTATCACCTTCCGGAAACACTACATACTGACTCAACACTATGACCAAATATCAGAACAACATCTGAACACTCATTTTTAGACCTCTATCAACTTCCATACATCATCCAGCACTTCCCTCATATTAGGTTGACATTAATGCACACAACAGGTTGACATCAATGACAACATTGAACTTATATTGCGAACACAATACTGCGTCATTCATTTAGGATCAGGGTTTATGCTAAATGCAAGAATTGTTTCATGGTGGGATCCACATGGAATTCATAGCTAAGATGACTATTTGAAAACAATCATCTTAGCTATGATTTTTTTGGGGAAGTCCATCATGCTATTGACTTCTTGACTAAGGTTTAATTCCATCTAAATGGATAAGGGGCCTACATCTAGCTGCCTGCTCAAACTAAGACTGTGGACTTGAAGACCTTGAAACTACCACCAAAATAAGACTACTAAGACATCTACTCTATGGCTAAAGTGAAAAGAGGGGCTTCTCATTTGCAAACTAGATTAGGTTTCAAACTTAGGTCAAATTCCTCAATATTTTAGATTAGACATTATTTTGTTCTATAATCCTATCCTTGTGAGATTGATTGACTGAGCATGTCAATTTTTTGTCATTTTACTCAAGAAATTGAATGCATATATTTCTTTAGGCTCGTCAACATTATTATGAAAGGATATTGTATATGCCAGCTTTCAAAATTACTAGCACTTAGTTGGTATTGACATAATTTTGAATAGGGGTCCTTATATTACACAGAGTTCTGATTAAAAGTTAAAATATACCATTAAAATCTAAATGATAAAGATATTTCATATGATGTTTTTGATATTAAAATGGTTGAGAAAATGGTTGTTTAGTAACAATTTTTATCTGCAGGTTGCAAAGAAATCATCCTTCTTCCACCAACGAGTCATTCCATTTAAGAAAGACCATGTCTGACTATATCAATGCACAAAAAAATAGGGAGACAATTGCTAGACTGTGGTCTAACTTAAAAAGAAAGGGTGATGGAAAATGTTATTTTCCTTGTAAACTTTGTAAGGGCTTAAAGACTCAAAGATATCTAATCAAAACAACTGAGTAACATTGTAGGCAACATGGTCACATTGAAGGGGGAAACGAATTTCATCCATTGGTACGTATTTTAATATTTTATAAAATACATAAGACATGATTTGATGACGACAACATGGTCATGGTTAATATAAGGTCATCATTTTCATATAGGTCAACATCCTTGAGTTTCATGTTATGGACCATGACAATCTAGAGAATGTGGATTTCCAATTGAGGGAACATGGAGGTGTGAATATAGAAGTAGAAGGTAATGATATCATGGAAGAAGACCACGATGATGAAGAAGATCAAGATGATCACAATGATCAAGATGATGATGATGATGATGATGATGTTGACGTAGAGCTTGATGTACCTATACTTGAGAAGGTACACGAGCCCCTATATGAAGGCTCTGAAACAACTCTTCTTGCCGTTGTATTGTTGTTGGTGAACTTGAAGGTTATGAATGGTTTATCCAATGTAGCAATGACACGTATGTTAAGGTATGTCATCTTTTTTTATTATTTTAGTCATAATTCTCTTACAATTAATATTGGGTGAATCGTGTAGCAATTAATATTCTTTAAATTAACAAATTATATTTTTGGTCGTAGGTTGATAGGTGAGTGTTTGTTACCACCATCAAACATTCTACCTCACTCATACTGAGAATTATCTACCATTATGAAAGATATTGGAATCGAGTATCAAACAATACATGCATGTCTGAATGATCATATTATATATCATAAATAGCATGAATTTGCAATAGAATTCCCTATTTGTCATATTAGTAGATATCAATCAGATCGAATAACAAAAAAGGTGCCTCGCAAGGTTCTTCGACATATTCTCATTATTCCACATCTACAATGATTATTCAAGTACAATAGCTTGGCACAATTTATGGATTACCATGCAGGCAATAGAAGTAAAGATGACATTATGTGAATGCCTATGGATGGTTCGACATTTAAGGAAATAGAAGAAAAATGGCCACACTTTAAAGAAGAACCTCAAAATCTCAAGCTTTCATTGGCAGCAGATGGTGTTAATCTGTTTGGAGAGATGAGATCTACTTACTCGGTGTGGCCTATTTTTGTTATCAACAATAACATTCCTCCTTGGTTTTCCATAAAGAGGGAGCACATAATGTTGTCACTGATTGTTCCAAGTATTTTTTGATTTAATGGTCATCTAAATTAATTTATTATTAATAATCCATCAAAATGGTCATAATAATTATGTAATGTTTTTGTTCATTCAACTAGGTAAGTACCAAGTTAAAGATATCAATGTATATATTGAGCCCCTTATCGACGAGTTGATGGTGTTATGGAATGGGATCACTATGTATGACATCTCTAGACCAATAGGACAAAGACAATTTCAATTCCATGCAATGCTTGTATGGACAATACATGATGCCCCTGGGCTAACACATTTTTGTGGTATGTTCTCTTCTTAACGCCTCTTTTTTGGTATGTTATAGTGCTAACACAAAGTTAACACATTTAATCCAATTATACACGATCTTGTAGGTCTTCAGACAAAGGGAAAATTTTCATGTCTAGTTTGTGGTCCAAAGATGAAATCTTGTCATTCAAAAAGTTTAAGAAAGTAGGTGTTCGATGAGAATAGACACTTTCTCCATAGAAATCATAAGTACTAAATTACTGAAAAACATCTTTTCAATGGGAAAGAAGAGACTACATCAAAGCCACGGAGAATGGCACCTCACCTATGGAAGTCGGCATACAATAAAATAAATCATCGAGGTAATGTCATTCCATCTAATAGTTTTTGTTTCAAATTTATATTTTGATATTATGTTTTGTTCACTGATGATGTAATTGATGCTTGTGAAGGTTGTCAAGGCATCAATGACCAACTTCCAAAAGGACTAAAAAGTTATCCTATGCAATTTTTTAGGTTGTCGTACTATGAGTAACTCCCAATCATGCATTTGTTTGATCCTATGCATATTGGAAAGAATGTAACAGAGACATTATGGAAAATATTGGATGGAAGGTGTGAAAAAGACCAAATTATCAAAATTTGTAGTGACATTGAAAAATCCAACCATGCAATGAAAATTTTTATTTGATCAAATAACAATGGAGACCAGATTGATACAAGTGCCCTTCCATGGTTATTGTCAGAGCAACAGAGCAATGCTATAAAATAAATTATTAAAAAAATATGATTTCCCACAGGATTTGGTGCGAACATAAACGATCTCATATCAAAGAAAAGTGAATTTGGGCCAGGGATGAAAACACACGATTGACATATATTTATTAAGGTAATTCATATTATTTTGTATTCACTATATATTTGTATACTGCATGTGGTTTTCATTGTATTCTTTTATAAAATATTGACAAGATCATTTTACAAATATTGCAATATGTTCTACCTCTATCTCTCCCACACCACTTTGCCAATAGTGTCAAACAAGTTATATATGATCTTGGAAAATACATGAGGTGGTTGTCATCTAAAGAAATCAATAAAGAAGATATAAAATATTGGAAAAGAAAAATTCCTCTTTGTATGTGTGAAATGCAAAAGTGTCTACCTTCAAATTTTTTCAACGCACAAGAACATTACCTCATACATCAAGTTGAGGAGATTGAATTGTGTGGGCCTGTACCAACTAGGTCAATGTGGATGGTTGAGAGGCACTTAAAATTTTTGAAAGACTTGGTTTGACAGAGAGCACATCCTGAGGGTTCTATGGTGGAGGGATATATGGTATACCAGACCATGGTGTACATTAGTGAATATCTTCCTAAGATTGCAGCAAAGATTTATGTAGATCGTATTTGGGATCCCAACTCCATTAACAAACTTGAAAGGGAGTACTTGATGGGAAAAGGTAGATTGAGGAAAGTGAGAGGTAAATCTAAGATGTTATTGTAGTTAATTAATTCTTATAAATCCTCAATATAAGTTATTTATAATTGGTGTATTTTTTTTGATACAACTGGTCGAGAGTGGGATGCAATACATTTGTATATTGCAAACAATCTTGATTGGATGACGGTATGGATTGAACGATGTCAACAAAATGGTTTCTCATTAACATGGGAAGGTGTTGCTTCATTGGTTAGAGAAGCTTATCGTAATGGAGATTCCAATGTTACTCCAATGGTAATTGATCTAGCACATGGTTTAAGAGGTGGAGAGGTACGTACAAATTTATTAATGATCATGACTCGTATGTTTCATATCAACTCACGATGCAAATAATTTACACACTTGAAAAATTGTAGGTCAAGCACCACAAAGCTATGTACTATCATGGCCACAAATTTCGCATAAAAAAGTTGGATGATACAAAGAAAACTTGTGATTCTGGGATAAGTGCAGTTTTCAAGGTCACCAATATATCATCTAGAAATGCAATACATCCTCAAAAATCTCAAAATCAATACTATGGCATCTTAGATGATATAATTGAGTGCAACTTTAAATCCTTCAAAGTAGTTCTATTTGTCGTCAAATGGTACAGGCTATGACTAAATCAAAATGATCTAGATAGAACTATTATTCAACATGATAATGGATTTACAATGATTAATACAAGGTCATTTGCGCCAGTTGGAGATGAGCCCTATGTTCTTCCAAGCTAGTGTCAGTAAGTGTTTTACTCAAAGGTTCCACATAAATAGGGTTGGTCATTTGTTGTTAGACATGATCCAAGAGGAAGGCCGATAAAGTATAATGTTATGGAAGAAGAAGATACCGAAGATGATGAAGAAGTAGATGATGATGATGATGATGATGATGATGATGATGATGATGATGATGATCAATGACATAATTGAAATGATTACATATTTATTGTGTTCAATTTTAATGATTACATATTTATGTTTTTCTTTCAATTCTAATGATTACATATTTATGTTTTTCTTTCAATTGTAATGATTACATATTTATTGTGTTCAATTCTAATGATTACAACATATGTGATTTATAATTACCAATTTATTTTTTACGATGCTCAATTAATTGTTGTTGATACATGTATATTTGTGTTTGATTATCACCCTTTTTGCAAATAAGCAATTGACTACAGACATCGTCACCCCTTCTGTTGACAATCTTGCGTTCCATATATAAGGTAAATTTGTTCATGTTTACGATGTTGCATATTGTTCATGTTATCTTCTAAGTTATTTGTAGCATACCTATCATGTAATTTTTAGCTAATTTAAGATAAATGATTAACATATGCAGGAAATTTGACCCCTTTGGCATGGATCGTGCACAGTGACATGGATCAGTAGGTATAAGTCAATAAATAGACATAATTTTCTTATATTCTTCTTGTTTATCACTGAGCATGTATGTTATAAATAGACATATTATATAATCATATAATGTATATATAGACAAAGAAGAAATGTATAGAAATATAATATATAATCACTTTCAACCTAGTACATTTTATATCTCTCATATATAGACAAAGAAGAACCGTACGTCTGGGTCATGACTTGATTATTCTATATATATTGACATGACAATATCTCATTTGATGGATTGTAGCACCCACCAAATAGGTACTTGTTAGATCTATCTACATCAAATGAGGGAAATGAGGGAATGCTAGATGAAAGTTCTACATGTAGTATGGCTGAAATAGGGAGATCAACTAGAGGTCAAAAGATTAGAAAAAAATTTGATAAACGCATGCAATATTTCCTTGCTAATGGGGGGTCATGTTGTTATGATGATGAGACCAAAGGTGACATCAAGGTGTCCTTTCGGTACACACACATTGAGAAAGAATGGGTACCCAATGAGCTACCTCCAATTAATATTGATTATTGTGTTAATGAGAGGATATATCGCATTGCTCCATCCTCATTACATGGTTTGGGCCTATTTTCCATGGATGGGATAAAGGTATATTACAACAGAGTTGTTGAATTGTTCAAGTATGTCGGTCTATGTTACAATTACAATGATTGGATGTAGATTGTTCAATATAAAAAAAGTATGTGTAGGTATGCACTATCAACTAATTATATACAAAGGAAAGAAAATGATCAAAGTAAAAGATTTGCAATGTATATTGATGGGAGACCAAAAGCAACAGGTAATATTGCAGGTTTTATAAATAGTACATGACCTTCGTCAACTAATAAGCAACCCAATTGCATATTTGAGGCGCGTGAGGGGAATCAAGTTTTTGTATGTGCAATAAAATCAATAAGTGCTGGGGAAGAATTTCTAATAGATTATCATTTAAATCGCATAGATACAAAAAAAGTTACTATCATGAGGGTGGTAAGTACTAAATACCATTTTATTAATAATTTTTTTTTTTCTAAGTCTATTGCTTTTAGTTCGCTAAAGTTTTTATATTTAATCTTTGTCACAAGACGATATGGATCCCGCACATGATAGAGGCCACGAGGATGCTCCTCCCACCCATTCTTCAGCAAGGGTAAACCTTATTAAAATTGTACAAATTAGATAGTTGAAAAATGTTATATTATTGCGTTATTTTATTTATGGTTTTGGAGTTTTTATGATAGTTTTACTGATATTCCTATCACAATTTGATGTTCAGGATAAGGAAAAAGCAACCTCAACAATAGAGGCAATAGCTACCCCTGAGGAGGATGATCATTTTGCAGATTCACCTAATGTAAGAATTATGTTGAAGAAAAAAAATGAAACAAATCAATAAAGAAATAATTAATATTTTGTATGAAACAAATCCAACTGAGGAGATGCTGATGAGGCTAAGTGAATTGAAAGTGCTCACACATTGGTATCAAGTAAGCAGTAATGAATCTTTAGTTATAACAAAATTTTAATAAAGGTTTATATTTTATGCTCTTTTATGTTGTGAAGTAAAATATATGTAATATGTGTTCTTGTTGCAAGATTTTACAGAATCTCTAGTACCTTGTCAAGGACAATGCGGTGAGGCTGGTACTAGCAGACCTCCAGCCGCCTCAGGTAAAATAATCCTTTAGTTGACAAGTTACAAGGAATTTTTCTTTGGAACATTCAAAAACTTCCCAAGTTAACTCTTACTTTTATTATTTCAAAATGTCTTTGCTAACAATGTATTGTTCAGGTCATCAATTGTAGGAGACTCCTCCTAGCCAGGTTTTCCATAAAAGATTGTCGAGTGCAATGTTGGCCACAAGGGCCATGCAAACATCAATGCCTTCAAGGTGTATGGCAGCTGGTAAATCCTTGTTTTACTATATTTGGTTTTGTGCTAATTATGATTCGATAATTTGTACTTTAATCTTGGGTGCATCACATAGTGGATTATTTTTTTGGAGCAGGAGATACACTGGCAGCACCATTTGGTACACCAGATAGTGATCAATCTACATGTATTGGTGATAATTCACTGCCATTTCTTGGATCTACCCTTGTTACTAGCATGGGAGCTACGTAGACGTCATTATTGATTGACAATAATGAATCAATGCCTATAAAATGTCCTTAGATTCTAGGTATTTTAAATAACTATTTTTTATATTGTAATATGCATTTACCTATTCATAACAAGTTTTGGATTGATTATCCCATGACATTTTTTGTAGGAAATGATACATTTTATAAGAAGCTTTATGACCTCACATTGCATATATTTGTCCCCACCATACATACAAGGTGGAACATCATAAGTGAACTAAGTTTATCCCACTAGTTTTTTTTCATATCATTAATTGGTATAGTATTTTTCCTTTCTTTCCAGTCTTTCCTTTTAGTGGCTATATCTAACAATTTTTTGTTTTTTCTTAAAAGGTGGAATTTGCAAGAAAAAAGTTTAAAAGATCAGCTCGTCAAAGATTTAGAGTGTGAGTTTGGTAATAATATTTTTGATGAGAAGAAAATTTTAGAAAGAGCTTGCAAACATCTTAAGACTATGAGGGATGCATATAGAAAGAGTCATCCAAAACCCAAAGTATGAGTGTCCTCCCTTTATTTTAGTGAGGGATTGGAATGAATTCATTTTGGATGCAAAGGAGAAAGCGGATGCTCAAAGAGGAGTTCCACCAACAAATGTGAGAAGGTATTCAATAGTATTAACTACTAGTAGAATTTAATAATGTACTAATTAGTGATCTTTATATCTATATCATCTAACATATTTCAAACTTTTCATAGGTTGCAGGACACTTCAATGGCAACAAAGGCCAGGCTACAAAAGATTGGGCAACACAGAATTGGCACTGGAGGATATTAAAAAATTAAAGCATGAATTGTAAGTAGCAGTAAATGAATTGCAGAGAAAAATTATTTATAAAATGCAAATAATTTTGTTTAATCAAAAAATGCAGGGCTCTGATTTTAATTTAGAGGCCACAGAAGAACACAAAAAAATTGCCTTCAAGGAAGGCTATCAAGCCATGGCTGAACGCCTACGGAAAGCTTCCACTGGCCCAACTGAAGAGTCTCCTACATCATGTGCACAGGTAAATATGCCAAAAAATATATTAGAAATTGAATACTTGAGCAACAATCAATTTGATAATAATGTGCATGACATTACAATGCAGCCTCTTAATCATGACACAGATCATACGTTGCATCATGAAGCCCCTGATGTGCATCGTACTATCCAAGGAGGTGCTCATTTGATATTTAAAACTAATTATGTAATTATTAATACAATTTAACATCTTAAATTGAACTTGGTGTAACATTTTTGTGTATATTTTAGAGGATACAGAATCATGTCATGTTGAACGAGTGCCGGAGGATGTTCAGACTGATCACCATGTAGATCATGTGGCACATTCAAGTAAAGAAAATCTATGTTTTTTTATTTTAAATTATTTTTTTGTTTTATAGTTCTTTTACTTAATTAAATACTTGTAATTCACTAATATAAAATGGTGTGAATTTAACTCATCAAGTAGTTGTTATTGTAGCGGACCCCCCTTTGGCACAATGACCTCGTGTTCCTGAATAGATCAGGAGGAGACATGCATTGGAATTAGAATCAGTAGAGGACAGGAATGAAGAGGACATTGATCTTCCTCTTAGAAATTACATGATTGAAAAAAATAGCAAGAAACCCAAAAAGAAATGATTATAATTAACATTTTTTGCTAATGAAAGAATGTTGTCTTAATGGATGTAATTTTGTACTAGTAATGTTGATGAATGATGTGTTAATGAATTCTTCATGAATGTTGTGTGTTAATGAATTGTTCATGAATGTCGTGTGCTAATGAATTTTATGTGTTAATGAATTTTATCATGTGATTATAATGATTGAATGTTATATTTCAAAAATGGATGAATGAATGAATGTTATTAAATGTTAATGGGGAATTTAGAGTGATGTTAAGGGGGGGGGAGGGGCCAAATGAGCTTCCACCTTCACGTGGTTGGCCTTGTTAAGTAGAGAATATTAAACTATTCTTGAAACCAAGTGAAGCTCAAACTTTAAAGATAAGCTTAGAGTTAATAGTGACAACCAATTAGCAAGTCGAAATGAAGTTCTTCGTTACAGGTACCTTTTTAGTTTTTAAAGCACAATGTCATGTTTTAATATTGTGTAGTTTTTTTCCTATGTCAAAGTATTCTTTTACTATAAGAACATCATTTATGACCATTTTAGTAACTATTCTAACATCTCTATATGTTTGTGATTTGTTTATCTTGTTTCTTTGCAGTCCTTGGTGCACTTGGGGAAAAGTATGATGAGGCAATGAGAAGAAGTGATGTGAAGACAATTGTTGTTAACATACCTCAATTAGTGATGGAGAAGGTGGAGAAGCAATTTGAGATGTGGAGCAGTATGTCATACCTCTTTACTATCTATTTGTAAGAATGACCTGTGGAAGAAAAGACAAAAGGCATTTAACAGAGATACTTTATACAACAATATAAGGAAATGATAATAAATCAATATACCATCATGCATATACTTCATGAAAAAAATGAAAAAAATACCTGTGATGTCTTATCTAAAATATAGAAAGCTTTTTAGTGGCCTGATAAGAACTTATCTTGCTTTTCTTTTTGTACTTTCCTGAAGTGTGATTTGTCTCTTATGTTTTTTGATTGGCTTTTCAGCTTATATTTGTTGTTCTATACCTCAAAATTAGAGAGCATATGATTGTCTACTTTTCTTTCATCATTATATTTGTATATATTCAATATTCAAACTAAACTGGTGCTTTTGTTTTCAGGGATGGACCCTCTATGAGATTGTTAGATATGCTCCTGTGCATAACTGGACTATGTATGAAGAGGCCTTAAAGACAAATCCTATTTGGGAAAATATGGTGATAAGTGGTGTTGTCTATTCCTTGAGAGATTGGATTGCACAGGTCTGTATCTCAAAACCATTTTCATGTGGTAGAAATGCATACTTACAACCATTTCATTTTACATTTAAAAACATTGATGACACTCTAGACATACAATAATGCTCATGCTGTTGACTTGACAGTGCTATGAAGGCAAACCAATTTTTGAATTTGATTGAACCTGGATGTTCAGATCTGGTCTCCTTGGATTTAGTCTTAATGGTTCTTTGTCTTGTTATTACTATCATTTTAGTGAGGTAACACCTTTGCCTTCTTTCTTAGTCTCTTACAGTTCATACTTGTTTAATTTGAATAATTTTTGAGTTCCTTTCAGAAAGGGTATGACAAAAAAAATGGGTATATAGGCTCTATTTCCTTTCCAGGATTGGTGGGTGATGCCTGCAAAAGTGGCCTTTGATCAAACTATCAAAATTAATGCCATATGTTGCTTACATTTGATTAATTTTCCATATTAATTACTCTCTTCAGTTGTATTAGAAACTTTTACCTTCAGCATGTGTGATGCAAACATGTAACACCTCTTTTTTCCATATGTAATCATGATGCTCTATTTCTTGGTATTTGTGACTCTTAATGATTAAACCATCTCTTGATCATGTTATTACACTTGATATATGACTATTTCATGTAGGTGCCTTGGTTGATCTCTTATCTCTAGTTGAACATACTATAATTATTTATTATCCTTGTATGCATGTCATGGTTTGATCTATGTTCCCTCTTAAGCTATTCTCTTTGTATGTGACTGTTGTACTAGCATTGTTTCTTCATCACTATGATGTGCACTATCCACATCTATTTGCATGATTAAACTATTTAATTTACTGGATACCCAATCAACATTATCATTTTCTTCTTTTATTCATTCATTTGGAGTTCTATTTAGAGGTAGATATTTGTTGTTGATTTCATGTTTATCTGTTATGTATGCTATTTACTGTAGAAAAATAGAATCATGCATGAATTTAGAAAGAAAGAAGAAGATTTGCTAACTAATTCTGAGGATTAATAAAAACAAATTTCTATAACAAGGCTTCAGAATACAAATAAATACTTGTGATGTCTTATCTAAAATATGGAAAGCTTTTCAGTGGCATGATAAGAACTTATCTTTCTTTTCTTTTTGTACTTTCTCGAAGTGTGATTTGTCTCTTATGTTTTTGATTGGCTTTTCAGCTTATATTTACTATTCTATACCTCCAAATCAGAGAGCATATGATTGTCTTCTTTTCTTTCATCATTATATTTGTATATATTCAATATTCAAACTAAAATGGTGCTTTTGTTTTTAGGGATGGACCCTCTATGAGATTGTCAAGTATGCTCCTGTGCATAACTAGACTGCTTATGAAGAGGCCTTGAAGACAAATCCTATTTTGGCAAAGATGGTGATAAGTGGTGCTGCCTATTCCTTGGGAGATTGGATTGCACATGTGTGTATCTCAAAATCATTTGTATGTATCCTTTTATGCATGTCATGGTCTGATCTATGTTCCCTCTCAATTTCTAATGTCATTGTGTGATGGTTAAATTGTGGTAGTGTGATTCTTTACATCATGTTCAAACCCCCACTCCTTGATCTTGACTTTTGGCTTGACTTCTCTTTGCAACATGAACACCTGCTTCACTTTTTTGGCCATCAACAACTTCCTCTTCCTATTTTGAACCTCTACTTTTGCATACATCTAAATCTTCAATAAATCTACTTTCCAAAGACACTCCTCTTCCTTGACACCATCAACATACCATGCCTCCATGCTTGGAGAGTAAACAATCTCTTGAGCCATTTCATGGCCCATCATCATAGCTAACTCATCCTTAGTCTCTTCCCTTGAGACCAACTCAACCCTCATCAACTGATCCTTACTCTCATGTCATTCCTCTTGGCATACCAAACAATCATCAACCTCCATGGCCACATCATTACCCTCACTATGTGATGTCATAGGAGTAAATTTCATACTACCCTTATCTTCCTCCAGACGAAACAACATAGTGCCTACCACAACTAACTCATCACTCTCAAGCCCTTCAAGACTTACTTCTTTTCTATCTTCACTAGCATCTTACATCTCTGAATCAACATCAAGAACATTTTCATTGCTTGATTCCTTGTCTTTCTCATCCACCAACTTTCCTCTTTCTACTAGCCTTTGCACATACCATTGCACCTTCTTCTTGACACTCAAATGCTAACTTTTCACTACCTTCAATGACCTTTCTCTCAAGTGCCTACATTTTTCTACAAACCTATCAGTATTCCTCCTATCCTTCTCCATGAGTTCTTTCAAATTTCTTTTCCTTTCTATACTTTCCTATAATGTTTTCCTTAAGCTTCTTATCTCCCATTGTCTCCTTGCCTATTCTCTTTTCTCATCTTTATCTCTTTTCTTTGTTCCATTCTTTAGGTGCTTTTTCAACACCTTTACCATGTCTGTCTCTATCTTTTTCAATTTCATCTTCACCTTTCTAATATTCTTCTCAATATTTAACTTCCAAATATCTAGTCCCTTTCTTTGATACCACTATGATGCAGAGGCATAGTGGGCCCAAACACATATCCACTCTTTAATGAAAAATATCATAAACTTTGATGCCCCCATTCTAATTTGTATTTAATAGAATTTCTAATTACAATAAACAATAGTAGCAAGATGGTATAGGAACCCCCGATAAAGTAAGACAAGAAATGTTAAAATATAATTTGTCTAAACATATAATAAATTATATTATAAACAATGATTGTTGACCTCAGATATATGACAGCGACCATGAAATGTGAATACATGTCAATTGGTCTTTATACTCACATCAGTTTGTCAGTTTGGGGAAGCCATGATGAATATACCCATGATACAAGGATAAGACATAAGATTATCGAATTGTTAGGATTGAAAGAGCATATTATTAATAAATAATACGATGGTCAACATATAAACTTAATTTGACCGATGGATATTGAAATTGTTTTGAAGAGTCAATAAATACAAAATGAGACATCAATTAATCTAGATAACAATGATGATTAGTTCATCTTGATTAGTTTCTTCTCTTAGCTCTCCATCCTGATCATGAATAAGAGTATGATTCAAAATGTTGATGTAAAAAAGAACACACAGTTAAAACCAAAAGCTTAAATCACATTTTTCCTTATTTTTTCCCAATTTTTCCAAACAAAAAATTATACTTTTGGTTTGCCAATGTTTACCAAGAATTATCATAAACTCAGTTATGTGAATCCTAATAATATTTCAAGGCTTTATGCTATAAAAGATATAAAGAATTACACCTTGTATTTTTTAAATCATGAATTAAATCACTGGCAGCACTGCGAACAAGCAATTTTAGAGTATAGGGTAGGAAAGATTAATCCAAAAATAGCAAGAATGAAACTAACAGAACAACAAAGATGGAACTACAAGAAAGCCCAAGAAGAATAGATTGCCTCCCAATTTACTACTCAACCCTTGTTATTCTTCCATAGGCATAATTATTTTATCAGCTCTTGCACTTGTGATTAACACTAAAGGAATAACCGATTTACATTTTACTCTGATCATGCTGTATTCGATGTCTTAATTTCTCTGATGTTGGAAAGTTCTTATAATTTTTCTGGTCTCCATTTTGTACATAAAATGAGTACAACCCACCCCATGAATAGTATGAAACTGCTAGAGGATATGAATGAATTAGGATTCACAGTTATCATAATCACTCGGTATGATCACAATATATAGTAAATTTGGCATCTGATAACAAAAAATGTGTGCAGAAACTAGATTTATGCCAACTTTCAAGTTTGATTATTATGAAAGTCAGTTTAACATTCACTAGTTACTTCCAATTACATTTCTTTCCATTAACTCAAAAATATTGATGGGTTCTCTCAACAATGGTAGAGGTCTTCTCATTTGGATTACAACCAACTCCAAGTCTGATCACACAATCCTGACTCCATGACAACATCTTGTTTTAGCACAAACTCTACCTAATAGTGACCGTCCTCTTTGACCCAACCCTTGATAAAAATATTCATAATATTCCACCTTGCATCCCAACACTTTTCCACTAACCAACTATAAACTTCTACACCTTTCACTGTCCAATGTTATAGACATGTCTCTATTGTAAAGATAGTCACTCTTTTGGATTCAAACAAATTCTCCATTTATCCTCAATCATCATGACCCTTACACTTCTTAAAAATTCTCACTAACATCCCACAGTATTCTTCACAAATGTTTTATATGATCAAACTAACTACCAAATCCCAAATATCTCATTTTGTAATAGTTTCATACCTTCCCTTCATTGGACCCACGTGATAAATTGTGCATGGTTCCCTACAACATGAAACACATAAAATACAATATATTCCCCATCAAAATACAACTTGTGGGGTCATTTATCTATATTGAACACAAGGATTCTACATTTTAGTTGCTTTTTGATTACCCTGATTCAGGGTTAGTACTAAAAATACTTAGATATTTGAAGAGAACTTTGATATAGGCAATCAACAAAATATTTAGATATTTAGATATATCCTAAAACCTTGTAACCAAATAGACTACATGCATTATGTTAGGCCTATATGCAATTAAGAATAGTAGACCCCTAATCATGGACCTATACATAGTGTCTAATAAACTAGATTTGACTCATCATCCTTATTCAAATGATAGCTTGTCACCATAAGAGTGCTCACTAGTTTGCAAACCTCCAAACCAAATTTGCTTAACATTTCCTTGACATATACTTCTTGATCAATAAACATATCATTATCTAACTAAGTATTTGAATTCCAAGAAAGAATGTTAACTCACCTAACATAGACATATATCAAACTCTTTCTACATTTCTTCAACAAAATTCTTATGTATTGCATCACCTCCGCCAAAGATTATAACATCTACATATACAACAACTATTAAAATATATCTTCCTTAATTTTTATTGAAAGATTACTATCTATGGTACCTTTTAGCTTGAAGCCTTGCTAGAGTAAGTACTTATCCAATCTTGCAAACCAAGCCGTAAGAGCTTGTTTGGGACTATACAATGTCGTCTTAAGTCTGCCTACCATGTTTGAATCTTCTAATAGATGAAATCTATCAAGTTATTCTATGTGGACTTCATCTTGGTCTTTATTCAAGAGAATCAATTTGTTCATCCATTTGATATACTATGAAGTTCTCGTGAACTATATATACAAAAAGTCATAAATTGATTGTTTCCATTCTTGCTACCAAAGAAAATATCTCTTCAAAGCAAATCCCTTCAACTTGTGAGTAGCCTTTACAAAGTAGCCTTGTTTTTTTTTTCTCATCACTTCTTTGTCTTCATTCAATTTATATCTGAATACCAATTTTGTTCTTATCACATTGTCATTTATAGGTCTTGGAACTAATTAAGTCTAATTTTTCTCAATTCGATTTAACTCTCCTTCCATTTCTTGTATTCAACCATCATCCTTTCTAGCATTGGTAAATTTCTTTGGTTCTATCTTTAAAATAATCAAACCATCAAAACATTTAAATAGCCTTTTAAATTGTTCAACATTTACTTACAGATTTGTGTGCTTGTCTGAGTTTGATACATAGATCAAGTTGTATGACCTTACTTGAACAGGATCTATTCTGAAGGTTGTACAACTTGATCTGTGTATCAAACTCAGACAAGCACACAAATCTGTAAGTAAATGAAGCTTTCTTAGTCAATTTGAATTTTCTTGAGGTTGTGAATATATACACAATGAAAATGCTCTGTTCAATCACCGTCACATTTTTTTTTCACTAAAAATTAGTATTGGTTGATTTTTTGACCTTTAAATATTACTAGGTTCGACGAGAATGCTATGCGTTCGATGTCAATTTCAATGAACTTTGGTAAAAAATGTGACTCATTGTTGGTCTCAATTTCTACCTTTACATATTAGTAGGTTCGATGAGAATGCTATGCATTCGACATCAATTTTGACCAAAGTTGGTCTCAATTTCGATGACAATGCTGACCAAAGTTGGTCTGAAATCTTCCAGTTCCAAGCGATTACTTCAACGATGATGCGGTCGATAATTCAACCACTGGGTATGTCAAAATTTTGACGATGGTTTTTCCTATAGAATAATCGATGAAATTTTTTTGACCATAGTGTTAGTCATCTATTCAACCAATTGGTATCAAAAATTCAACTATTCCTCATCGAAAAATAGGGTAAAATTTACTAGTGATTTGGTTCAAGCATTCAAGAGTCATCATTCAAAACCCTAGATCTATCCATCATAGTGGTGTGATCTTCCTTCAAGATCTTTTATTCATCTTCAAGATCCATTTCATTCTTCTCTCAAGGTGGATTCCAAGCATACAATCATGGAGGTTTTGATTTACATTTGTTAGTGTGGATTTCAAGCTTTCATATTAAAATATTTGTTTACATTCGAAATACAATTGCATATCTATTGAATATCATAGCTTCATTGTTAGATCTACTTCTACTGCTTGCTAGCATTCTCTATTTCAATTCCATTATTAAGGTTGATTCCAAACTAGGGTTTGACCAAGGCAAACCCCTCCTACAACAAACAAAACCATTTTTCTTTCAGGTATAGGATGGTGAATTGAAGTGCAAATCTGGATACCCTTTTCACCAAACTTTCGAGATCCACGAACAGATTTTCCATCGAAGCAATTGGGTCAAGGATGACCTAGACCCCTACCTAGGTTGGGGACAACCTAGACACTGACCTAGGTCAGAGACAACCTTGTGTCTGACCTAGGGCAGAGACAACCTAATCTTAGAAAAAGATTTTTGGGTTTTGTAGATCTTGTAGTTTCGGTTTAAGATTGCGGAAATCAACAGTTGCTAAGACTATTTGATAGGGTTTTCAGCGGGTTCTTTTCCGAAGGTAAGTACTTTATTTCTTAATTTTAATATTAATCATCTTAATTTACTTTCCATATCAATACATTTTTATTTATGTATAAAATATTGGCTTTGGGGTCTCTTTTATGTGCAAACCATTGTTTTAGGACCTCATCCATATTTTATATTATACATAGTATAATTAAAATAAATAAGAAGCAATAAGCTCCAACTTAAATAAATATTTATTTAAGCCTTCTTAAGTCCATGGGGACTCACAACAAATAATTCATATAATGTTATATGGAAATGAAACCAATTATATTGGCATGAGTTGTAATATTACTACAGGCAAGTAGTGGCCACTATGTGTTATAACGGCAACTGGCACTAGTGGGGAGTATTTACCATTATAATAATTAATAAAAATCTCAATCTCATAGATACATTTTGAATTAACTCTTAAAGCATTGAAATATAAAATTCAATTTTATTTCATTTAAGTGGTGAACTTTTTTGTTAAAATTAAATAATAATTGGGTTAGCAGAATTGGGGTGAAAGTGGGTGTGGAACTTTCATTTTTATCCCAAATCCTTTGTTTGGTTAGCTATAATGCAATTCAGGTTTTAGAGATGCAAACCCAATTTTGCAACCAAAATGAGCAGCACCATCTTCCCACCGAATAAGTGGAATTTGAAAAGAAATTATGGGTTTTGGAATTTATCAACCCATTTTAGTTCTCCCATTGGGTCCATGCCCTAAACCAGAATTTGTTTCTTTGTTCACAACATCGCACACGTAGGAGGATTCCATTTTTCTTCTTTGAGGTCCATTAAAAGTAGGTCTATTTTTTTAGTTATTAGTTTTCTTATGCTCTTTCTTGGTAAGACAACGGTTGTGACCTAGTGACGTCCAAAGCTTGCTTTGCCTCTTCATTGTTCTTGGTATGTATTATTATCCTCTTTTATTACACACTTTTCGACTATTTCTTAAATGGTGGTTTTTGTTGTCTTTAAAAAAGGAAGTTCATTCATAACATCCTTATTGCTTTGAAAGGATTGAAATTTAAATTTGTGTTTTTGGCTTGGAAATGTGGTTCAAAGAGATTATTCTATTTCCAGAATCACATGCTCTGAAGTTGGGGAAAAGATTCTAAACCCTAAAACCCTTCGGTTCTCCAAGTACATTCTTATTGAAAGAATGTCTGAAACTTGTATAGGACTAACACAATCTTCCCTTTGTTCTGGTGATGCTTAACCATCTATATCCTCTAGGAGAATTATAAGGTTGGGTTCTGGCTTGATTATTTGAGTGAGTTGCATGTATACTCATGCCTAGTTGCTTTAGATAAAAAATGTAACCTAGGGAAAAAATTTATACTGATAATTTGGGAACATCGACAAAGGGAAGTTGTTCATCAACCTGAATAAGAAGAACCAATGTTTGGCTTGAAGTCTATCAGAAGAGCTAATATATATTTTATTAGTATTATTGATGCATAAAAAATTAAAAATTGAATAAACGAGATGTAAACAGTGGACTTCCTAGAGAGTTGTGAGAATTACAACATGTTCTCCATTTGTTTCAGTGGAAAAAAAGCCTACAAGTATGCAGTATATAATAACATTGCAATATGCTTTCTTTGCAAAGTGTCATAGTATTTGGATTTCATATTAAGAGAGAGGATGAATCTGAAAATAATATTTTCAATTATAAAGAAAGCATTAGAATTATTAAAAACTCTTATATCAAGTGTCATTTTATTTAGAAATTATAATATTACTATGTAAATGGTCAAATCAATGTTTAGACCAACTAGAGGATAATTTCTAAATGTTTTGTCTCAATGCATCACTGTCACTTGTTTAATAAAAAGGCTATATTTTTGTTTGAACTTTCTTTTCTACCTAAGAACATTCTTTTGAGTTTTAAAAAATCCCCAAATGTGTGTCCCCAGAGAAGATTTCAACACATAAAAATAATAGTAAATAGTAATACATATAAGCCTAAATCTTGCAAACACTTGTCAAGAAACTAATTAAAAAAACCATATGAAGACTGCCAAATAGTAGTTGGACTCCATCTTAAATATCTAGGCTTAAAACCAATTTGGTTTATTCAAGATTCTGTAACCAAAATGTATTTGAGAAGAGCACAAGACAAAAGAACTACTCTAGCATCTTTGAGATAAATCATGTCAAGAAAAGAAAATAAAAAATCACAAACTGTATAATTCAGTTTATTTCTTGATTGCATGAGGTCATAATATTGTAGTTGCTAGGGAAGGTATTGAAGGCCTTAGAATTCATGTCCCAAAAATGCAATAACAAAAGATTACAATGCAAAAATGGGCATTATAACAATTTATACTAATATATACAATCATAACTAAAAGAAAGACATGACTCTAGAGATACTTCCACAGGCATATCTCTAATAAAATAGCTATAAACAGTTGAAAGAATATCATATAATCAACTTGTAAGAACTTTCCTAAGGCAAAGAATAAATGCCAAGATCTAGAAGCTCAAGAGATAGCACAAGAGATATAGGCAAAATGATCAAATAATTGATTATAGCCAAATTGAATTGAATACAAAGTAGGGGTGCCTAAATATATAGGCAATGCAATAAGACTGCATGATAAGGAGATGATAAGATATCACCCACACAAGGTGGAATCACATGTCCACCAAAGGTGGATCATCCTCCATTGTACATCAAAGTATGTGAAACATGTGAAAAAATGAGAGGATGATAATGTGATAAGAGCACTAAAGGTGGATCTCACACACAAAGATGTATGTGATGACAACTATCACACCTAAAGTAGAAACTCTCCTAACCATGTGCTAAAATGAAATGCAAACTCCTAGGTGTCACAATGACAACTAATATGAAAATGCATTATCCTAAGTAAACTTAAGTAAAGTGTAATTAGTAATATTTAATTACACCAACACCCCCCCTTAAGCACAACTTAGGGGAATGCACTTAAGCTCACAATGCAAGAGGGGTTTTGGCTACTAGGCCATGTTAGGTACCCATGTACAAAATGCAAGAACAATGTAATCTCTCCTAAATGGAGAAAGAGGGAAAAACTCATGGGAAAAACCCTCTCCCAAAAGAAAGATGAATACAAGATGCATGCATGGATGGAGTAATCAAGACCCCCCTATTATGACATACATCATGCATATACAAGAAACAATCCCCCCAAAGGAAGGAAATAGGGAAGAGAGACAAAGTAGCCCCACCTTAATGTTGAATCTCCTGCAAAGATGGTCCAAGATGTTGACCAATACTCTTCCATAGGAAGAAAATAGAGTCAATGCTGCACCAAGAATGTCAAAGTGTGAGAAAATTAGGTACCAATGTCAATGTAGATTGACTGATGAAATGCTCATTAAGATATGATAAAGATGAGGCATGGAGATGCCTGTAGGCACCAACTGGGTACTCTCAATGGATAGGTTGGTATACTTGAACTTGTGTCATGTGTCCATTGATTGGTTGGAGCATAACCTTCAAGAACCAAGTCCCATGATATTCCTAATATTCTAACATAGGGATTACATCAAATGTGTCATCAATGACAAGGTACAAATAAAAATGTGGCACTTTATGATAGTGCGTGTACAACATGGTTCATGCAAGAGCATACAACATCAAATACAAAGCTGGAAACATGAAGAAGATGAAGCCACCAAGGATGCCCTGTCAAATGCTGTAGAAAAAGTGTCCTCTTGTTGGCTTGTTGCTAGGAAGTCTTTGGGACAAAATTGGCCTCCCCTCCTGGCTACCGGTTGGATGACGCTGCAAAATAGGTATACAAAAGGAAAAGAAAAAAAATTTGTTCCCAATTTTGCTTATTTATTTAGATTTTGTTTTCCAAAAACTCATTGAGTTTAAGAAAAACATTTATTAAAAAACCCAAAAAAAAACTTTATTAAAAGAAAAAAAACACAATTTGTTTTTTAATTTTTAGATTTAAAAATACTTTATTAAATACTTAATAAAGAAAACATAAAAATGTTTTATTAAAAAAAAAATTTATTAAAAACTTATTAAAAAACATTTTAAGAAAGTTTTTTATTTATTAAAAAAACTTAAAAAAAACATTAAAAACATTTATTAAAAAAAACTTTAAAAAAAAACATTAAAAAATCCCTTACGGGGGCTGCACTATAGTGTGAACGACACTACAGTGCAGTACCGCACTGCAATGCAGACTGCACTGTTAGTGCGGTATGCACTGCTAGTGTAGTACCATACTCATGGTACACAGGACTGCAGGACAATAACATGCAATGAAAAAATTTAAATTTTCAAAAAAAATTTCAAAAACAAAAAAAAGGCTCCCTAAAATTTATTTTAAGTTTTTGATTTTTCAAAAATGAAAAAATACAAAAGCAAAAAGTAATTTTTTTAAAAAAATAATATCGTACCTCTGTTGTAGAATTCTATACGACGGGGCAGGGAGGGAGATTTTTTCCTGAGACCAACAGTGTCTGATTTAAGTGAATGAATAGTCGATCTTGGGGTTTTTGGCCACTTTGATCGCAATGGAAATGTCAAATTTGGCCTAAAGTGCTCCAATTTTGCAGATCTACCTTAGGGGTCTGATTTGCAAAAAAAAATTGCCTCAAATTTGACTTTTTCCCAATATAGGCAAATTTATAGTCCAAATTTATGGAAATAGCCACCCAAATGCAATGGTGAGGTCTGATCTTTCTCAAAACACTCCCACAAAATGTTGATCCCAGATCTGAATCGTGGCCCTCTAAAAGTTGAAGCAACAAACTCTCCAATGGCTATGCAATGAAATCTTCTACAGCTCTAATACCATGCAAGAACTTGCCTAAGGCAAAGAATAAATTCCAAGATCTAGAAGCTCAAGAGATAGCACAAGAGAGATAGGAAAAATAATCAAATAATTGATTATAGCCAAATTGAATTGAATACAAAGTAGGAGTGCCTAAATATATAGGCAATGCAATAAGATTGCATGATAAGGAGATGATAAGATACCACCCACACAAGGTGGAATCACATGTCCACCAAAGGTGGATCATCCTCCATTGTACATCAAATTATGTGAAACAATGAGAGGATGATAATGTGATAGGAGCACTAAAGGTGGATCTCACACACAAAGAGGTATGTGATGACAACTATCACACCTAAAGTGGAAATTCTCCTAACCATGTGCTAAAATGAAATGCAAACTCCTAGGTGTCATAATGACAACTAATATGAAAATGCATTATCCTAAGTAAACTTAAGTAAAGTGTAATTAGTAATATTTAATTACACCAACACAACTGACTATAAACAAACCTTATCATATCATATAAGCAAGTTACATGTGAGCTAGTATTGAGACAATCTTATCTAAATGGAGATCCACTTGGATGCACATGTATAACAATCAAATGTTAGGAGTACTCTAAACACTTTTCATGTCTTTCTCTCATGAATTTATGGGTTTACTATCTTTGAGCTTGTGTTTGCTACCATTTCTTTATCAAATGTGTTGATAATTTAGATAGATAGTTGTGGTGTGCTAAGGATTTAACTTCTCTCATTGTGTATTTTCTATTGTCACTTAGACTTGTGTTCATAGTGAAAATGGACCTTTTCTTTTAGAA
The DNA here is from genome assembly GCA_027943335.1 of Chamaecyparis obtusa. NCBI lineage: Eukaryota > Viridiplantae > Streptophyta > Pinopsida > Cupressales > Cupressaceae > Chamaecyparis > Chamaecyparis obtusa. The sequence goes on from BSBK01006275.1 coordinate 88,577, forward strand.
AAAATCCTCCTCTTCTGAGGTAAACCCTCTTATTAACCTTGAATATTCTTCTCTCGTGGCTCAAAAAACCTATAGAAATACAAGTTGGGAGAACTCTTGCTAGAGGAATAGGACATAGAGGAGGTAGACAAGTAGAAGATGAGCCTTCCTCCTAGGTGAGGATACAAAATAATCACATATGGTGTCATTATAAGATTCACTAGATAGACTTGACCAAATGCATAGGGAGGTTATTGTAGAGAGAGATCAACTAAGACATCAAAGGGACAACCTGTAGGTAGAGAGGGATTCATTGAGACAGTATAGGAACAAGCTCTATGTAGAAAGTGATAGCTTTATCAAAGAGAGATACTCTTAGGTTGGAGGGAGACTAGGTAGTGATAGATTGAGATGTACTAGGGAGATAGGGAGATGATCTAATGGGGGAGAGGGACAACCTATTGTGGGAGAGGTAGGCAATGAGGCATGAGATGGAGGGGATCTATGGGGAGACAAATGAGTTTTAAATCACAAGGGATGTGATTGAGCCACCCTACATGTGGAGCTATCAATGAGAAGAGAGCTATATGAGGGAGATGGAGGACATGATGAGGAGGGGTGGGGGAGGGGTGATAGTGTGATGGTGGTCCTATAGGATATAAAAGATCTATCAAACCAGGTAGGGTTTTATAGAGAAAAATACTAGGAAATAGTGCCACTAGAGAGGGGAGAGGTATATGTACCTCCTAAGAGGGGTAGTAGTTCATCTCAATGTAGGTCCAACAAATGAAAAAGGAGTTTGATGCGAAGTATAGACTCCCATGGGACATTTGATAGCCATAGGGTCACGCAATTAGTGAATAAATATGAGGATCTATGCAGATAACATAGGGATAGGGACAAGGGATACAAACTATAATATAAGAGGACATAGGTACCTCTGGTGCACATGTACAACCACCACCCAACCCACTGATATAAAAATATAGGGATATGACACCTAGGGACCCCCAACTAGAATCTTGTAGAGTGATTCTTTAAGCATTTTTGCATACTTTATGAGATGTACAATTTTTTTGTTGTACCATACACACAATATAATTTTTTTATTAAAAAATGTACTCTTATTTATAGAATATGGACTATGATGTACATTATATTTTTTGACACATTTTTTATAAATATATATGATGGAGATTGGTAGGGATCATGTGTATACATACATTTTTGTGCTTTATGTGATGGATGGATGTATATCTTTGTGATTATGTACTAATATATTTGTGATACATGATGTAACACATTTATGATTAGATGGTGTACAACAATATATTTCCACATATAGAGTAGCTTATATTGATCAAATAGGTTTCAATATTTGCTCCGTCAAAATTAGGCTTTTCGGTCTAACATTCATGTAAGATTTGAAGGTTCATGGGTACTTTGAAAGATGGTGGAGGTGGGAGGTGAGTGTGAGTGAAGCCTTAAGCTCAAAGTAATTGATTCCTCTTAAAAACTACTCATGGAAAGGATCAAATAGTATGATTGAAACATTACCGGTAAAAAATAAAATAGTTTAAATAGTTTTATTTATTTATTGTTGTTGTATAATTTTTTTTATCATATTATTGCTATATGATATTGTATACATGTTAATTATGAACATCCTCTTTCGAGGAAGCACCCTTGTCTTTTCTTCAGATCTTTCATCTCTTGGATGAATCTTTCCACTCACGGTCAGCTCACGGTCCTCTATTTCTATGAAAAATTTACCATGTTGAGAATTGGGTTTAAAAATAGTTGTAAAAATTTGGATATGTGTAATTTTAGTGTCTTGTTTGCATTGGGTGGTTCATAGTTTGGACATGGTTAACTATGTTTTAGTTTTTCCTTTTGGTAATTTCTGAGAACAGAATCAACCATATCAACATTGTACATCATTCATATAATCACTCTCAGTTTCTCTTTTAGTTGATGAGCCTCAATGGAATGCTCAAGCCTATTAGGGATTCAAAGTTCAAAAATTCAGTATAGAGCCTAAGAATTATGAGAATATGGTTTTAAAATAGTTGTAAAAAATTTTCCATGTTGAGATTTTGGCTTAAAAATAGTTGAAATAATTTGGATATGTGTAATTTTAGTGTCATGTTTGCATTGGGTGGTTCATAGTTTGGACATGGTTCACTATGTTGTATTTTATCCTTTTGGTAATTTCTGAGAACAAAATCAACCATATCAACATTGTACATCATTCATAAAATCACTATTAGTTTCTCTTTTAGTTGATGAGGCTCAATGGAATTCTAAAGCCTATTAGGGATTCAAAGTTCAAAAATTTAGTATAGAGCCTAAGAATTATGCAACTCTGGCTAGTATTTATTTCTCTTGGCTTCATAGAACTTCATTACCTAAGAAGAGCTATAGAGTAGATCAAATTTTGTCATATGTCAAGTCACTTCATTATCCCCTGGCTTATGAAGAGCACCTCCCTCTAATACATTACCTAGATACATACATATGTGGTTTTAGTAACTAATGTACGCTTTATCTTTGTGCTTCATAGTGGATATCTCCTCACTCAAATCATTGTGTTTGTCCACATTTCAAGTTATTGATGGATCCTATTGAAAATATTGACATTATAGGATGCGTAGCTATGGAGACCACATATTCTCATCTTCTCGTAACTATTCTTTCTTTTCTTGTTGTAGCCAAAGTGTTGTTAGCCCGAGAAGGCAGTGCACAAATGGGTAAATGAATATGAAAAGGAAATTCTTTTTATAGAATGATTATTCATTCCAATGATATGGATTGTCATGATTAGATTCACATAAGTAGGGGAGGCTTCTTTCATCTAGCTAGTATCCTAAGGCTGAAAGGAAGATTGATAGATATTATACACTTGAAGTTAGAAGAACAACTTGTGATGTTCCTCCACACCCTTGGCCACAATCTGAGGAATTGCAAGATTTCCCACAACTTTGGGCACTTGGAAGATATAGTCAGCCAATACTTATGCAAGGTTTTGAGAGCTATCTTAGTACTTTAGGAGGATTCATTTATACCACCTAGTCCAAAAACTCCTGAAATTAGTGGGAAGGACCATTTTGATCCATTCTTCAAGGTAATTCTTGTGTTGTTACAAATTTATTGTATGGAATTTTATCCTTATCATATTATTGGTTGACCATATAATTGATGATTGTATCATATCATATAGTATTATGTTGGCTCTATCGATCGAACCCATATACCAGTCATCGTCGATGTCGACATGCAAGGTAAATATAGTGATAGAAAAGACAACTTATCACAAAATGTTATGAGTGTGTGTTCCTTCAATTATAAGTTTTAGTACTACGTGTGTGAAAATTTTACCTAGCTGTGGACACAACACTTTAGTAAAACATTAGAGGTTAGCGAAATCAAAATCTACATATAAATGAACTAAGCTAACTAGGCAATTTACTGACTTCTAGTAGGTGCGAGTATGGTATTCTCATATTAGACTGAGATTAATGAAAATGCAACACCTAAATGAAGGATTTGAATGCAGAGATGGATATGAAATGAATGCAAATTTAATTTCTTTTTTTTTGGATTTTGTATGCAATTAGGATTGAAAAATTGATATGAATCTAATCTAAAAATAAAATTGAGATGATATGCAGTTTTATCTAAGAATGATATGAAATCTATGAATGCAAAGATATGATATGAAAACTATGAAAAACTATGACCAACAATGAAAGATCTTAGAAATCACCTGGTCCAAGTGCTTAATCCTTCAATCACAAATTCACCAGAGTAATTGTGCAAATTTGAGGTGGGTGAATTGTGAAGAGTTGAGCCTTGATTTTACAGAAATCCAGGGCTTTGAGAATGCATAAGAAAAGCCATAAATCACTCTTGATAAACTCAGGTTGATTTTTGAGTTAACAAGAAATTAGAGATAATTAACTCATAAAATCATGCAAAAGTAGTGTTTAACTCAAAATAGAGTTTAGTTCTCTTTTTCAACTCATCATCAGATGTTGAGCTTAGAAAGTTAACAGATTGAATTTAATAGTTGTTTTAAAGTTGATTGCTTTTCTGATTGTGCATGATTTAATATGAATTAATTTAATAAATAAAGTGACTTATTTTCAACTTAATTGATTTTGAATTAAAACAATTGATTTATGGGTTAATCAATTATTAAATCAAACTTTTATTCAAAACTATACTATTAAATTTTAACAACTAACATTAATTAATTAAATAAGAATTTAATCAATTAGTCATAAGATTTTTGATTTATTGTCAAAATTAAATAATACAATTTAGGAATAAATATAATTAAATTAAATTAAACAATTAAGTGGTAGTATTAAATCTTATTAATTAAATATTCAGAATATTCAATTAATCAAACTTTAGGATAAATAAGATTTATCACGAAATACTTATTAAATTAAGAATAATTAGGATAATTTAGGAATATTTCTAGGAATATTCCCTAATGCAGAATTAGGATAAAATCAATTAGGATTCAATGATGTGCAGATGTGCCTTAGGTTAGGACTTTGATGTCAATTTTGTTCAATTTGAGGATGTAGTAGGTTAATGAACCTATAGCCCATTTTTGGGGTATTACATTTTGCCCATCTTTGAATTACTGTGCAAAGCGCAGTGGTTCAAAGATTAGTCTATGTATGATACTGAAACTAATTTGAAAGATGAACCGATTCTGAGACAGAAACTGATATGAAAGATTTGGAAAAAGTTGATTCAGGTCCTAGATGACCAAGAATCGTGATGATGTCAACTATAGCAACGATGAACCAGTGATTATGAAAAAGTATCAAAATGCTTGATTTTGAACCTTATGATTACGAAGAAGTGAGTGACCAAATTCCAAACCTGATTGTCCAAAGGAATTGTAATTGGTATCACGTCTGAATCCTTCAGTTATGAAGAACCAAGGAAATAACACTAATGAACTGATGGTTTTGAAAAGCTGATATAGTTTACAAGATAGATTAGGGTACCAGATTGATATGGATCACGATGAATCTGATATACCCCAAGCAATGTGCCCCAACCGACGAGGTCTTTTGATGAATTAGTAACTAGACATGGTTGTTGTCTTGATTACTGAGAAAAGATTTGATTGACAAAATTAGATTTAAAAACTTGAATGATGTGCAATACCACGCCCCCTTCGGGATTAAAATTGAAATCTGACAAGAAAAGTCAACATTAAATGGTTTAGAAGCATGTTAATTAATTTGAGAATTGGTCATACACGTTCGAGAATGCATTTTGCATCATTTAGAGGTCCTAGAGACCAAGTTTGACTAGGTTTGACCATGGTTGACCAAGTTGAAATTTCAAGAGTTTGATGTAAGATAATCAGTTAAGTTGAAAAATGGATTTCTTTGATGTTTGAAGGTCGAATATGCAAGCATTCCACAATATAAATAATCCTAGATTTTGATTTTGATACCAAAAATGAGTTCTACTTGTTGTTTCATTGGAGGGACCTTCATACAATGCTTAGTCCTTGTGTCATGTTTAGCATTTTTGTTTTTGAAGAATCATTTTAAGTGTTCAAGCAATTTGTGAGACCATGCAAAGTGCAAAATGACATGCAAAATGAAATGCAAACCTAAGACCTAGGACCTAGTCACTGATCATGTGTTGGTCATTTTAATCATTAAATATTTATTATGTAACTAAATAAATCAATACAATGTCCAATAGTTAGGTAACCATGAACATATGAATATTGATCTTTGCATCAAAGTCAATACAATGCCCACTGGCTAGACAACCATGGACATATGAATATTGATTTTGTTTTTGAAATGTCAGATTAGAAATAAGCACCAAGGCACAAATGCCAGGATGACCTAAATATCATGCCCATTTTGATATAGCAATTTGTATAAGCATCAGAACATAGAAGTCGTGATGACCAAAATAAGCCTTGTGGTAACAAACACATCAAGAAGTCAAGAGAGCATTCTAAGTCCATTGTGAATTACCCGTAGTGACCCTTTATCGTTCACATCCTTAGGTAAGATCATGTTTCACAGTAGGAAAAAGAACTCACTCAAAAAGATAATAGTTAGATCAAACTTCCCTAAATTTCCCAGGTATCAATAGTCGAGGTACTCATGGCCATCCAATATGAGATGGAGGCTCTTACAAACGGACACCATTTCAATCCAGAATTTCCAAAGTTGTTAGATTTCCACATACAAGCAGAAGACAAAGAAAAGATTATGCCCCCAGTCATCACTCTCTAAATCCTGTAAAGGACATTAGCAAAGAGACTGAAAGGACACAATATGCAAAAATCTCAATGCGAATCAGTAATCATACAAGGAGATAAAAGCATGTGAAGCATAGATTGTTTTCAATTTGTTTGTTGTTGTAGTTTGATTGTGTTGTTGTAGATGCAAAATCCTTTCTGGAGAGGAGACTGACTGACTGACTCAGATGAAGCTTCAAAGTACTCTAACTAGATATGACATGTCTAAATTATACTGGAGACCATATGATATGACATTGATTTCCCCCAAGTTTGAACATTGATAGGATACAAACACTTTTGCCAATTGATGTACAGACTGACTTTATTGAAAATGGGAATGCAGAAAAAAACTGGGAGATATGTACAAACTAAAGCAAGACTAAAAGCTGGGAAAGACCAAGATTGCACTGATAGATGGAGCATTTTGAAACAAGTAGCACCCGTTTGCTAATTTTTCACCATCTTGGCAGAGATTCTATTTTTGCTACCAAGGCACCTGTTTCCAAGTTTTCACCAAGGCACTTTTTCTTTTTCTCATTTTTTTGCATTTTTCATTTTTTCAATTTATCAATTTATTTATTTTTCATTTTTTCAATTTATTTGATATTTTTTCAAATTTTTATTTATTTTTGAATCATCAAGGCACCTATTGCTAGGTTTTCACCAAGATGTTCATTTTTTTAGGACTTTTTCCAATTTTAAAGATTTTTTAAGGAAATTTTTGAATAAACTAAATGCTCTAGGCATGGAATTTCTTTAGATTGAGAACATTGATTGGTTCTCAGAGCTATTCTCCTTTAGTCATTAAGAGTTGATAGGCACCAGAGCCAAAAGTAGTAGTGATAACAAAGGGACCCAGCCAGTTGGGTTCAAACTTCCCCTTGCATTCTCTATGTGATTGATTTTTAGGATTCTCTCTCAAGACTAGATCGCCAACCTAAAATTCTCTATGTCTGAATTTCTTGTTGTATCCTCTAGACATTCTCTTCTGATATACTCTAAGATGATCATATGCATCTTGTCTATGCTCATCTAATAGTTCAAGTTCTTGCAGCCTAGACACTCTGTAGTCATCATTAGTTACTAGACCATGCATTATGATTCTTAGTGATGGGATTTCAACCTCAATAGGTAGTACCACTTCAGAACCATAAACTAAAGTGAAAGGAGTAGCCCGAGTGGGCATTCTAATACTTGTTCTGTAGGCCCAGAGAGCTAGATTGATCATGAGATGCCAGTCTCTTCCTATCTTATTAACTGTATGATGAAAGATTTTCTAGATTCTTGTTTGAAGCCTCTGCTTGTCCATTTCCTTGAGGATAGTAAATAGATGACCAATATTGTGTGATCTTGAATTTGGCACATAGATCATCTAAGTCTCTATTTTTTAATTTCCCACCATTATCTGTGACTATAGAATGTGGAATACCATACCGATATATGATGTAGTTCAGAATGAATGTAGAAATTTTCTTTCTGTTTGCTTGATTTAAAGGGACTACTTCTACCCATTTTGTGAAATAGTTTGTAGCTGTTATGATATGGGTATGGCCATTAGAAGAATGAGGATGTATGGATCCTATAAGATCAAATGCCCATTGGTGAAAAGGTCATTATGTAGTAAAGGGAATTAGATCTCTCCCTGGAGCATGAATTAAGTTACCATGTACTTGACACTTTTGATAGTTCTTAGCAAACTTGATTGCATCTTTCTCCATTTTAGGCCAATAGTACCTAGCCCTAATAAGCTTTTGAGCTAGTGTTAAACCATTCAAGTGTGACCCACATATACCCTCGTGGACTTCCTCTAATGCACATTGAGACTTTTCCCATTCTAAACATCAAAGTAGTGTACCATCTAGACCTTGTTTGTATAGATCATTACCAATGATGACATACCAGGACGCATTGCGGATAAGGTATCATTTTTCATGGAGATTGAAGGTATCAGGAATGATTCAGTCTTGGAGATAGGAAAAAAGGTTTTTGTATTGGGATGAATCATTACCAACAATAGTGCAGATCATATGGGTTTCAGGGGAATCATATGTAGGATAAGATAGTGCTTCCACCAGGAACTCATAGCGTAGCTCGTGTTCAGGCTGCTATAATAAAGTAGATAGTGTTTCCATTGCATCGGAAGCCTTGTTCTCTATTCTAGAAATTTTCTCAAATGTGATATATATGAAATATTTCTTTAGATCATCTACCATTCTCTTGTATGGAATGAGCTTGTCCTCTTTCATTTGGTACACACCATTGACTTGGTGTATTACAAGTTGTGAGTCTCCATGAATGTGTAATTCTATCACTCTCCACTCAATTGCTATTTTCATACCATTAGGAAGGGCTTCATATTCAGCAATATTGTTTGTACAAGAAAACTTGATTCTAAATGCTTTAGGGATTGAGTATCCTTGAGGAGTGATAAACAATATGCCTACTCTTGATCCATTCTGTGTACAGGAGCCATCAAAGAATAACTTCCATGATCTAGAAGACAGGTTCATGATAGAGGAATCTAGAAATTCCATTTGCATTGGTGTATCATGAAACAATGGTGCTTCAGACAATTGATCAGCAATTACCTATCCTTTAATAGCTTTTCTTTCGACATATTCAATTTCAAATTCACTTAAGAGCATGACCCATTTGGCTAATCTACCCATGAGGGAAGCTTTTCTTAGTAGGTACTTTAGTGGATCAATATTAGCTACCAAATGTGTGGTATGAGCTAACATGTGATGTCTCAGTTTCTGTGATGCAAAGATCATAGCTAGACAAGCTTTCTCAATCATTGAATAGTTCTTCTCATATGCAACCAAAGTTTTACTGATATAATATATAGCTCTTTCCTTTTTATTCTCATCATGTTGTGCTAGTAATGCCCCCAGTGAAGTATTTATTGTGGAGACATATAAGATCAATGGCTTCCCTTGAATAGGATGCATCAAAATAGGAGGATTGGATAGATATTTATTGATATGGTTAAAGTTGTTTTCACATTCTTCATTCCACGCAAAAGTCACACCTTTATGTAATGTTTTTGTAAAAGGTTGTGAAATGTCTGCAAGTTGTGATATGAAGTGTTTGATAGATTAAACTCTCCCTTGCAGTGTTCTCATTTGACTTTGGGGGTTTCATCTCCTTTATGGCTTTAACTTTAGCTGGATCAACTTCAATGCCTTTCTTTGAAACTATGTATCCTAGGAGCTTTCTAGAAGTGATGCCAACAGCACACTTCTTAGGATTTAGTCTGAGACTAAATTTTCCCATTCGGTCTAGTATTTTTCTAAAATAATTTAGATGTTTAGCCCTTATCATATATTTTTCTAAGGTATCATCAACATAATCCTCCATAGTTCGATGCATCATGTCATGAAAAATAGATGTCATAACACTTTGATATGTAGTACCTACATTTTTAAGCCCAAATGGCATGACATTCCAATGGAAGGTACCCCATGCACATGTGAAAGCAATTTTCTCTTGATCCTTTGGAGAAATTTTGATTTGATTATATCCAAAAAAACCATCCCTTAAAGAATACATCTTGAAACCTGCAGTCATGTCCACTATCATATCAATGTTAGGTAGTTGAAAATCATCCTTTGGGCATGCTTTATTCACATCTCTAAAATCTATGCACACTCTTATTGATTTATCTAGTTTTGAAATAGGTACAATGTTTGAGATCCATTCAACATAATCAATAACTCAGATGAATCTGGCTTTTAGTATTTTCTCTAATTTAGCTTTGACCAAGAGTGCAACATGTGGATGCATCTTTCTTAATTTTTGCTTAACAAGTTTGACCCCTGGAGCTATGGATAAATGGTGCATTATAAGATCAAGATCCAACCCTGGCATATCTGAATATTTCCATCCAAAGTTGATCTTTTTCTCTATTAGGATTGTGCTACATGGATCAACTATGGTTCTTCTTCTATTCCCAAGTTGATAGATTGAGTGGGATCAATTAGAACTAGAGATCTATCTTGTAAATGACTCAAAAGGACATTAAATATCTCATCCTTAGGAGCCTCGGAGAGGTTTTCACCTTTAGATACATCTTTTATCTTTACTTTTGTACATTCTAAGATTGCCACAAAGTGGTTTTCACCCTCAAAACTCCTTTTCTTTTATTTTTACTCTTATTCTTTTGACTAAGATACTTGATATCTAACTCTTTCATGCTAACACTCAGTTTTCTAATGGAAGTCCTCATAGGCTTGACTACATTTAGCTAGCAAGCAAGGGCATAGTCATTTGGAAAAGTATAGATACCTTGGCTTGGATTAATGGAAGTTTGGTCAATAGGTTTGGGATGTTGGATAGTCAAAGTGGGAAATGATTGGGAGATAGTGTTTACGGATATGGATCTGTCATCATTAGTCCTAACTTGATGCTCAAGTTCAAAGGTGATATTACAACTTAAGATGTTCAATTCATGAATAGGCTCAATGTAATTATGGGAATTCACTTCAACCATCAGTGGATCAGACTTGTTGAGTTCATTATTTCTCTCTAGACTTACATTGGGTTTAGGTGCATATTGGTGAATAACATCAATATGTTTCTCTGTAATAAGTTCATCTTCCTCTGGAATGGCTCCCCATTCATAGTCATTGGATTCCTCATCTATGCCTCTAGGAAATTTAAGAACATGAGTAAAATCAAGGTGAATACCCCAAGAAGGATTACCCTCATATTCTGATTTGAATTCATACTCATGAGAATCTATCTCTAAATAGCTACCACCTTCTTCTTTGTTTTTTTGATTTCCTTCAAGATTAGTTGGTTCTTGTGGTGCAACTATCTTTTGTTCTATAGTAGGTTCTTGTGTTTCTACTACATTGATTCTTTTTACTGGATCATCTTTAGCTTCAAGGAGGTCTTTTATTTCTTTAGGAAAACTCTTGTAAGAAATGAGATCTTCAGTGGTGTCAGAATCATCACTATCAAACTGTTGTATTGTTTCCTCTTTTGGTTCAATTTGTTCTAAAATATGTGGGGAGTTCTTGCTAAGATAGAAAGGCTTCTTCTTATATCCTAGACCTATTGTATTCTTGTTTGTTCATCCACAATGGTCAAGAGGTGATAGAAGACCTTTAACCTATAGTCCTAGAGGTTCTTTTTTTATATATCCCATTTTTGTGATCAGTTTGTCCCCTAGGCCATATGACTTAGAAGGGATCTTTGGTGTTTTAGAATCACATGTTTGAACAATTTGGGATTTAGGTTCATCTTTGTATAGCCATGCAAGCACAACTTCATCCACTTCAAATTATTATTTGGATACTTGTTCTGCAACAAAATTTCCTTTATATGCCTCAAGAGGTTCTTTAGATTCTAGTTTGGACTATTTTACATTTTTCCCATAAGACTTAGGTGAGATAGGGAGAGATGTCAAAGATAAGACTGGCTCCATAGTATATTCTCCTATACCATTTTCTTTGATTGTAACCTCTTTTGCAATGTCTTCCATCTTGGATGTGGATGCTACTTCTGTTTGCTTAGTGGAAGATTCTTTATTATTAGGAACAAGTTTATCAACACTTTCTTTCAATGCATTGCAAGTTGTAGAGAGGTCAGCTAGAATCGTCACCTCTACTCCTTCATTAGGAAATTTTACACATTGATGGTATGTGGAAGGAATAGCTCTCATTTCATGTATACAGGGTCTCCCTAGAATAATATTGTAAGCCAAACGTATTCTTGTCACTAAGGATAGCACCCAATTTTCCAAATGTTGAACTCAGCAATCTTGTGAAACATGGGAGTATTCTTAGGCTGTGGGTAACCTATTCGAGAATAGACCTCCAGATTAAGGGTTGACTTCCCTATGGATCACTTGAAACTTATCTAAAATTTTAGGAGGAAAGGGAGAGAGTACATAAAATAAACAACTTCAACTGAAATCAAACAAAGGTGATCCATTGAATTTTAAAGAAGATCCACAACTGAAAGATAAGCTTACTCCAATAGCAAAACAAATCTGACTCACAACTCAATCCCACTTTCTCAACTCTTAGTGAAACAAGGTACTTAGAATGCAGAAAAGGAAGAAAACTTCACAAATCTGATATTCTTAATTGTACACAAATCACACTACTGAATTAAGATAAATCCTTGAACACCAACTTGAATTCAATATGCAGCTTAAGGATATAGAAACATTACAATAATCCAGCATATGACTTCAAAAGAAAACCCAAAATTATAGGAGAACAAGAAGGATCAATTTTATTGCTGAAAAGAAACTAACTAAAATTGTGTCTCTCAGAGCTACAACACTCCTATCAAAGAGAAAGAAATGAAGAGCTAACCTCAATCACCAAAAGTGATAGGTATAAAAGCTAAGACTAGGAATCTACATTCAAACTCCACTACCTCCCAAGAATAGAAAATCCATAATGGACCCATGAGGCTTCATCATAATTAGAATGCTAGATTCCCAGATTCCTAGGGAGCAAGGAAAGTGGGACCTAAAAAATAGATAGTCAAACACAGACCACTCTATCCACTAAGTCATGCCTATAAATGATATTCTGACAATGGTTTATAAAAACACCACTTGTCGATATCTTACAATAAGGAATGAGCCATGACTTAACATTAAAAACCTATCCCACTATGTCATAAAATGGATCTAAATATGTTTTAAATGATTTCAACCCCAAAAATGGGGAAACACATTTAAAAAATAATTATATTCCTAAAGAATCCACCTATGCCTAAGAAATGGATTAAAACCCTAAGTCAAACAAAAGGCTCTCAACCCAATTAAGGGGAAAGCACATTTGATGACCTATGCTAATTAAAATTCATCAATACATAGTATAAAGCTTATAGGATTAAAAATCCCACCAAAAACCCACCAAGTCTAAGAGCATAGAAAAAGATGCCTAGAGAATCTCAACCCTAAAAGGGGAGAAGGAAAAGAAAATCAATGATCATTATTCAAAAATCCCCAATGCTACTGCCACTGTGGATCCTTTTCCCTCGATAGCTGGCAACTTACCATCTCTACTGACACTCCACTGTAGCTTGGAATTGGAAACAACAACCCCAATCTCAGCAACATGCTATCAAGGTAGACACTACTCTAAACATTCATCTTTTCATTTCATGCTTGATTCGAGGGCACTGTGAATAAACTCTGCATTTGTATTATAGTCACTACTTTTTTTAATGGCTTCATCACCACTATTGTGATGCTTGGTGTAACAACACTAGCTTCATCTTTTCATGTTCAACATTCATCTTGAGGGCATTGTTGTTTTATGGGTGCCGATATCACATGTTTCTCTGCATTCTTTTCATTTGATTTCTTGTAAAACTAGGGCATCACTACATTTCACTCTTCCTCTGAAAGGTCAAGGACACAACATCTTCGTTATCTCATTTGTTTGATTATTGCAATGATATTGGATGCCTATGAATACATATTCAGTCTCATGAGTATGGTACCTCATAGCATGGACTCACTGTTGTTGATAATTACTTCATTTTTCTCTACTGGTGCTATGAATAAACTAGGGCACAGGCCTGACATTCTTTACATATTTGATGTTTTCTAAGTGTGTATCAATAAAGGAACATGTTTGTATTTGATATCATGTTTTGTATATCCCAGGCTCTACATCTGATATTATCTGCATTTGGTTTTTGAATCTACTGATGGAAATGTATTCACCGACTTCACATTGGGTGAAGCCCTAGGGTATTAATGCATTCTCTACTTAAGAAGTATACCATAGCTATGAGCTAGGGCATGGCTTACATGCTCTCTATTGTCAATGTAATGGCATGTGTTTTTGTATTTCATCTTTTTCATCAACACTTGGTGTATCATGCCATGGTATCTATTTTTTATCTTGCATCTCACCTCTGCTAGTCATGAAGAATGTGCCAGGCATCAACATCTATTATTTTATCAAAATGTATAAGGCTCATGAGCTTGGCATGATGTTAATGCCCATTGATTCTAGGGCCCACATAAGGTTCTTGATGGTGTGAGTGCTTGAATGAGTTCGCTATTAATTCTATTGTGCTAGCCCATGAACTAGATATTTCTGGTGCCATTGAGACCTGAGAGCTAATCAACATGCTTGCAAGTACCTCTGTTTGATATTGTTTGACCTTTCAGTGCTTCTATTTTGGTTTGTCATTAACTGTCACTGTGACCTTACCATTATTATTGATGCTTAGCTCTTTTAACAGTGTGTTCACTGTGAGATCTACCCACAGGTAGGGCATGTATTTTCATGGCCACCAGTGGCTTAATCCATGTTACATTCTTGATACATTTGATTGTATGCATGTGCTTCTTATCATGCCAGCCTGTGGGCTCTTATGAGGCATCACCATGCTTACTCTACATATTGATGGAGTGCTTATGCATTCATATCTCCATGGTGTGTATGAGTTCCTTTAAACCTTTGAGGGCATGATTCCTTGATGCACTACTTTGATTGGCTATGACCCGTGAAGCATGAGCTACATCACTGTTATGTTTTCGGTGACACCCAAAGTGGGAATGCTCACTATTGTGTTTCTTCATTGCAATATCTTTTTGGTGTTTTTAAGGACCCATGAGCCTCTTAAACATTGACATAGCCACTGTTCTGGTTCATGAACAAGCATGGGAGCTTTGTCTCATTATCTATAAGCACACACTCCACTATATTTATTTCTTTATGCTGTGAACTGCGGCCACTAGGAAGCCAGAGTGCATGCACTTATCTATTTGAGCTTGTTGCTACATTGATATTGGATCTAACCATTGATTATGTCTTGAGAGCATATGTTCATTTTCTCGATCACTTCACTATTCCATATGATGGCATGCACATTGTCACTTGTAGATGGACCTTGTCATGTTGTTCACTGAATGTAATACTTTGATACATTGTATCGATGATCATTTGATGTTCATCCTTGAGAATAGCTCCATCATGATGATTGTACCTCTCTTGATAGCACCATTAAAAATTCCTTTGAAGCAATGTTACACTCTATATCATACAATTGTTCTCCTATTTGTAGCTTCTTCCCTTAGTCCAAGATTCAGAATTAAACATACCTCCATCATGAATGTACCATGTTTCTCTATCATGTTGATGAAGTATACCTCCTAACACTGCCAGTGCTCTATTTTTTAATACATTCATGTCATAGTAAGGATGATGTTATGCAGATCTGAGTATCCATTTCTCATTTTTTATATTGATTTGATGCATCTTGTAATCTCTCCTTTACTAGAGTTTGACCATGCTTCATTGATCCTTATTGATGCTACTTCATATGGATGTACTTTTCTTTTGTGCATTGTGTGCTCTTGGCCCTTGATGTGATCACTTGATAGGAAACCTAGATTTTCCCTATCATGATCTGCTTCAAGGGCCCAGATCATTTGTTGAATTTATTATTGGATCAGCTCCTCCTATATCTACACATGAAACAAACACGTTAGTGAAAACATGGTTCCTCTTTTGTTCTTTGGAGCCTTATGCACATGCCCTAAGCACAACCTTTGTTAGAGGTGCATAGCTAAGTGTACATATGTATTCTATAGATATTGTGATACTAGCCATTGCATAGATCCATTGGATCTAACCCATCTCCCCTCATCCCTTCTTGCAGGTTCTGGATAAGAGGAGCTCTCTGGATAGGACCGGATCTGGACTTCAATACTAGGCAATGTTTGGTACCCCAGTATTTAATAATTTTCTTTATGTGTATGTATACTCATTCATTCAATTTTGGTAACAGCTATGGTCACGGCCTATGTGAGCTCAAATAGATGTTTCTCCTTTCAGTTCTTTCCCTTTTGTACAATATACATACATGCATGTGTAGCTTTAGATGTAGTTCATTTCCTTCTATTTCCATGTACTTTGCAATGAAATGAACACAAACCTAAAGAAGATCACCTAACAACACAAACTAGGGTACTATAGCCTCATCTAGTAATTAGGCCTCCAATCTAAGAATGAGTAAAAATAGGACAACAGGTATATCAAGAACTTGACATGTAGTGTCTCTGATGACATGACCTATTCTAATAGGGAGGACAATTGTTCCTTTGAAAGATCTTTCTTCTTCATCATATGCCTTGATAGTTATCTTCTTTCTAGGATCAATGGTAGCTTTAGATAATCCCAACTATGTGATCAAGTTGAAAGAACAAATATTTAGACCATCACCCCCATCTATCAACACATGTTTTATGTGATAGTTTTGGATCAAGACTTCTATGTGCAAGGGCTGGTTATGCAGATGGCTCAAGGAGTCATCATCTTCCTCTAAAAAGGAAATATACTGCAGAGATGTAAGATGACCAACCATAGTCTAGAACCTATCTAAATCAAGGTTGTCAGGAACATTGGATCCAAGCAAAGCTTTGTCTAGAATGGCTCTATGAGCTGGAGATATCCGAAGCAACTCAAACATGGATATTTTTGCATTGGTATGCTGGAGTTGTTGGACAATACTATACAATGTAGGCCTCATGTCTTTAGGATTTGAAGATTTATATGTAGCCTTCTGTTTAGAAGTGGAAGATAGATTGAAAGGCATCTTAGGGACATTTGGTGAATCTAGGATTTGTCCTTGTAGATGTGCCTAAGCTTGTGATCGAGTAACTGCATTAGCTAATTGATTTTCTCTATCTTTTCTTATAATTGTGATGACATTGCAATGCTTAGATAGGCATGGTTCAACCATATTGATAACAGTGTTGTTTCTAGAATAAGCATAATTGACTTTAGCACCCACATTAGGTTGAGAAGATGAATCTCCTTGACCATGTTTTAGCAATGGCTCTGTGAATGTTGTATGATCATTATTGCTCTTATGAATATCAATTGTGATTTCTCCATTATCAATTTTTTCTTGTATGATGTGTTTCAAGAAAACTTAGTTATTAGTTTTATGACCCTTATTGTGATGGAAGTCACATAAATCATTCTCTCTCCACCATTTCAGTTTAGGTTCAAGATCAAAGGCTTTTATCTCAAGCAAGTAAATGATGTTGTTAGCTAACACATTTTTCATGGAAGATTCCAAGGACTCTCCAAGAGGAGTGAATTTGTGTTTAGGATTTGTAGCCCAAGGTTTGTAGTTAGATGGCATCTTGTTCAATTCATTTTCCTTCACCTCTAAGGCTTTGATGGCTTGGGCACCAACAGTGAGATTGAAAGTGGGTGCCTTAGATGGGGCACAGATAGTATCAACAACACCATCTATGACAACGCCTTTGTTCTTGTTCCATTTTTTGCCTTTATCTTTAGAGCTAGATCCAGATTCATACTTGTCTTTTTGAAGTGATATGTCTCCTTTTTGCACAAGTACCTTCTCAATTTTGATTGCATTTTCTACCATCTTATCAAAGGATGTATGATTTTGCATTTGCAAATGGTAGTTGTGTTCTAAAATAAGATTATTGATGAAGATTTCTAGCTTCTCAGTTTCTAGAATAGGTCTAGCATATAGAGAAAATTTCTTCCTCCATCTTTTGGGAAAAGTCAGGAATGGTTCTCCTGAGTTCTATTTTAGATTGTAGATGTTGATCATGGTGATTAGATGCTAGATGTTGTAGGAGTATCATTGATGGAATAGTTTGATTAACTCCTCAAAAATTTTGATAGTTGGAGGCATTTTTGAGAACCAATGAATGGAAAACCCTCCCAAAGATCAAGGGAAAAGATGCATTAAGTAAGTTGGTTCATGCATGAACTTCATAGATTGAGTATAGAATTCTCTAACATGATCTTGAGGATTAGAGTTTCCATCATACTTATCATACTTAGGTATCTCCACTCTTTTAGGGAATGGCGGCATGTACAAGTCTTTATCAAATGGAAAAGGATGTAGAGCCTCTTTAGGTTCCTTTTATTTTTCAAGTTTGTTAAGTTTGACTTGCATGGCATCCATCTATTTCATCATAGCTATGATTCAAGTTTCTTCCTCATGTGTAATGATATATTCAACATTAAAGTTGGGAGGAAGTTTAGCCCCTTGACAAGCTAACTCTAGGAAGTATGTTTCTCTGTCTTCCTTCAAGAAATGCCTCATCATTTTCTTGAATTCATCATCATTTTTATATGGAGCAATTTCAAAAGGTGTGGGTTCTTGATCTGCACCATGTTGAGAGTGATGTCCTTGAGACCCAGGGTTTGTCCCTTCTTGAGACATGTTAGGAGGTTTAAGACTCCCTAGGATAAATTGATGTGGATTTTGTTGATCACCTCTGTGGGTTGATGGAGGAGGGGGTATGTAACCAATTTTCAATCGAAGATTGCTGAGACCATCATCTTCGTAAAGACCTTCATCTAATTGTAGATTTGCTCAAAGGTTGGACCCATGTGAGAAGACAAAGGTAAGGTATTGTGTGCTTCTCTGAATTTCTTGTCTGAGGAAGCTCTAGTTTCCACCATTAACCTTGGGTGAAGCAAAAGAGCAATATAAAGACATCTAAAGAATGACTTGATTCAAGAAGATCGCATGATGCAACCTTGTCAAGATTGGATTGATTGAAGATTATATTGGATTTAAATGAAGGATAATGTACCCTAGTAGTATGGGTAGATGCCCAAAAGATGATAGACACAAGCTCACAACACTTAGCAATTTTGTATGGAGATAGAATTTGAAGATAATTTTGACAAGGTTTTGACACAAGATGAAAAAGACTCAAATCGATAAATCATAAGGCTAAATCAGACTCAAGAGACCACTTAAGGAAAATAGATTGGATTTTTTTTATTGTTTTTCTCTGTTCCTAACATAATGATTTGTTTGACAGAATCTGGTAGTAGGTTGTAAAAGCTTGATTTCTATCAATTTGGACAACTTTTTGGCAATTTTTCAAAAAATTCTCATATGACTTTATGTAGGCTCATACAAAAGTGGGTAGGCTCTGAAACAACACTTGAAAAGACTCATATGAAAATTTCAAAGCTCATATGACACTATGCAAGCTTGCATATGACAATACAAGGGTTTTGAAATGACAATTGTCAAAACTCGTGTGACTTTCTGACCCTGTGGGATGACTTTTGACTCCAAAAAGGAATTTCGCTTTAGATTTTGCAATTTTTAGGTTTTTAGTTTCAAATTGTTTACAAATTTGTCTGTCCAAGTTTGAAGATTATTCTGATATCATTCATTTCCAATAACCAAATAGATAAACAAGCACGCAGAATAACAAGCAAGTGATTTCAAGGATGTCTGAAGACAATGAATAGGGGACAAAGCAACCCTGCGCATGAACAATCAAGTGACTGAATGTGCTAATCCCTAGGAGTGCTAATTGTGTATGTTCCAAAAAAAAATTCAATAATGCACATATTCCTAGAAATTGAAAGTTTGGTCTCACTAGGTTTTGTAGTAATGGTCTGACTCTACAACTTTTGTGATCTAAAGAGGGCGAACTCCAATCGAGGCACAATGGGGTTTTGACACAATTTGAGAATTTAATCAATTAGGAGCTACTAGGGAGATTTGACAACCCAACAAGAGACCACACCTATGAAGATTTCCTCCACAAGGACATTTATATAGTGGTTGTTGCTACCACGGTGAAAATGGTTATTATCGCTTGAGGTTTCGTACGTGGTTGACCTAATTAAGGGAATGTCCACTACGGTTAACCCTCTCTAAAGGTGGCTCACAAAAGATACCACAGGTGGACTAGATTAGATTCAAAGATCTAGGTTTCTAGTACTATCCAAAAAGGAAGTAGAGTATAATCCTCTAGCCTCTTCATTTCACCAAAAAAAAGCAAACAGATTAATCCGACGCGCTAAGACTAAAACTATCTCACCAAGATCTA
Source organism: Chamaecyparis obtusa (assembly GCA_027943335.1). Taxonomy (NCBI): domain Eukaryota; kingdom Viridiplantae; phylum Streptophyta; class Pinopsida; order Cupressales; family Cupressaceae; genus Chamaecyparis; species Chamaecyparis obtusa. The sequence goes on from BSBK01006275.1 coordinate 108,697, forward strand.
TGATGTCAACAACTTATGGTCTATCAATCTCTCTGAAGAGAGAATGTATTGATCAAAAGCCAAGGACTACAAACCTAGTAGAACACAAGACAATCTCAGTATGCTCCCTACCTACAAGGGGATCCTTCATCAAGAAGAATTTTGCATGAGTAAAAAAGTGAAAGAAGCCCACTCTCTCAAGATCATCCACAAATAGTGTTCATAGGGCCTATTTACAATGTCTAACAGATATGCAAAAATAAAATCTATGTTCATTTTATAGTCCAAAATGAAGTCTTTGATATGAAAGCAGGAAAAGTCACACAAGCTTGACACGTGAGAGTTTGTCTTAATCCAAATCGAAGTGTTATCAGATTGAGAAGAATACCTGAATTCCTTGCAACCTGCTTAGTAGATTTTTACCTATTTTAGCAATTTTTCTTGTGCTTTGCCAATTAGGCTTAGAAAATATCAGTCAAAAATAAAAGATCTCAATTGTTAGGGTTAGCTATTAGTCCAAATCTGAAAATCAATTCTTAAAAACTGCCAAAAATTCTAAAATGACAATTGAATCCTAGTACTAAAACTCATATGATAGTGAGTTACCTCCCAGAAGATATTCTAAAAACTCATATGATAGTGGGTGTCTTCCCACAGAATAATTAAGCTCTCAAATGATGATCTCCAATTGTTGAAACGAGCCTCAAAAATGCCAAAAGTCATATGATACCCTGTAGGTCCTAGCATGAGTTTCTGACAAAAATCATATGAAAATTGTATGGATAAAGAATAAAATTGCAAGATTGATAAGAAAATGATAGAAAATAGATACAAATGGATAGAGGTGAAATGGAAACCCATTTAGGGCCCCACAGTGGGCGCCAGAAATGTGTGTGTGAAAATTTTACCTAGCTATGGACACAACACTTCAATAAAACATTAGAGGTTAGTGAAATCAAAATCTGCAAATAAATGAAACTAAGCTAACCAGGTGATTTATTGCCTACTAGTAGGTGCAAGTATGGTATTCTTAGATTAGACCAAGATTAGTGACAATGCAACACCTAAACAAAGGATTTGAATAAAGAAGATGGATATGACATGAATGTAGATTTAATCTTTTTTTATTTTTATTTTGTATGCAATTAGGATTAAAAAATTGATATTAATCTAATCTAAAAATAAAATTGAGATGATATGCAGTTTTATCTAAGAATGATATGAAAACTTTGAATGCAAAGATATGATATGAAAACTATGAAAAACTATGACCAACAATGAAAGATCTCACAAATCACCTGTTGCAAGTGCTTAATCCTTCAATCACAAATTTGCCAAAGTAATTGTGCAAATTCGAGGTGGGTCAGTTGTGGAGAGCTAAGCCTTAATTTTATAGAAATCCAGGGCTTTGCGGATGCATAAGAAAAGCCATAAATCACTCTTGATAAATTCAAGTTGATTTTTAAGTTAACAAAAAATTAGAGATAATTAACTCACAAAATCATGCAAAAGTAGTGTTTAACTTAAAATAGAGTTTAGTTCTCTTTTTCAACTCATCATCAGATGTTGAGTTTAGAAAGTTAACAAATTGAATTTAATAGTTGTTTTAAAGCTGATTGCTTTTCTGATTGTGCATGATTTAATATGAATTAATTTAATAAATAAAGTGATTTATTTTCAACTTAACTGATTTTGAATTAAAACAATTGATTTATGGGTTAATCAATTATTAAATCAAACTTTTATTCAAAACTATATTATTAAATATTGACAACTAACATTAATTAATTAAATGAGAATTTAATCAATTAGTCATAATAGTTTTGATTTATTGTCAAAATTAAATAATACAATTTAGGAATAAATATAATTAAATTAAATTAAATAATTAAGTGGCAATATTAAATCTGATTAATTAAATATTCAGAATATTCAATTAATCAAACTTTAGGATAAATAAGATTTATTGCCAAATAATTATTAAATTAAGAATAATTAGGATAAATTAGGAATATTTTTAGGAATATTCCTCGATGCAGAATTAGGATAAAATCAATTAGGATTCGATGATGTGCAGATGTGCCTTAGGTTAGAACTTTGATGTCAATTTCATTTGATTTGAGGATGTAGGATGTTAATGAACCTATAGCCCATTTTTGGAGTATTACAAGTACTACCTTGTTGGTTGGGAAGGGTCTATTATGGATAGTCATGTTCTGGATTTAGCTCTGTTAAGAGCAGATCCTCTTGTTCTTCCCCCTGGTAAGCCAAATCATAGTTTAATATACTCAAGGGTACAATCAATGTTTCAAGTTTTAACAATCTATTTTATTTATGTAGGAAAATATTTTCTAGTGGATGTTGGATATCCCAATGCACCTAGATTTCTTGCTCCTTACCAGTGTACATGCTACCACCTAAAGGATTTTTCAAGAGAGAATCCAATAAACTCTCGATAAGAATTGTTCAACCACTAAAACTCCTCTCTTAGAGATGCAATAGAGTGTACATTTGGTATTCTCATGAAGTATTTTCCAATCCTAGGGCATGCCATATCTTATTCTATCATGACACAAGCCCATATTGTATTAGCATGTTCCATACTACACAAGTTCATCACGATAGAGGATGAAATTCCATTAGAAATTGGTACCGAAGAGCAAGATGATTGTGATGGGATAGATGTACCAATGCTTGAGACATATGGGTTGTCTCAGCATGATAGACAGTGGGTACAGTTTCAAGATGATATAGAAAGTAGAATGTGGGAAGACTATAGATCCCGAGAATAGTTACATTATTTTATAGGTCAATGTGTTTTCTTTGAGTAAACATATATATATGAAGATACTTTGATATACATGATGGTTTCCTTATTCTTTTGTTTGTATCTAGAAGTATTGGACTTTTATGGGTCAATGTGTTTTATTTGAGTAAATTGATGTATGAAGATACTTTGATATACATGATGGTTTCCTTTTTCTTTTGTTCCTATCTAGAAGTATTGGACATGCTGGTTTTTTATTTTCTATATTATACTGATGTATGTAGATACAATGATATGTCCATAAATATATTCCATGTGATATGTTTATAGCATTAACAATAATATGTATATTGTGAGCAACTGATCTAGACCATGTCATACTGCATAGAACTAATGATGAGCATGGAAGAAATGGGTAGCATGAGCCATATATCTTCTTCCTTAAAGAAGATAATGTGGACAAAAGAGATGGAATGCAAGTTTCTAGACTTTCTCCTCAAGTAAGTACAGCTTGGAAGAAAAGGTGATGAGGGATTCAAAAAAGAAGCGTGGACCACCATTAAGAGGAGATTCAACATGGATATGCACCTTAATCTAACAAACGACAATTTCAAAAACAAGCTAAAAACATGGAAGCTTTCATATAGAGTGATGAAAGAGATAAGAAATACAAGTGGTTTCACTTGGAATGAGGAAACTCAATGCATGGATGCTGAGGATAGTGTGTGGGATGAGCTTCTAAAGGTAGGGTGGTCTCTCTACTATTTTGATTGAAATAATATTACCTTCTTATAAAGTTAATAATAAAAGATGAAGAACCTTATCCATTTATTTATGCCAACATGCAAAGAAGAGAATTAAAAAATTCCAAAGTGTATAAGAGGTAGCCCTTCCAATACATCAATGAATTGGGTGTAATTGTGGGTAATGAAATTTTTGAAGGTAATGTAGCTACGACGGCCCATGAGACTGAAGAAGGGAACCCTATGGAAGAGGCATTCAATGTGCACAGATCTTGACAACTATTGATTTGGATGAAGACCTTAATCATTCCAATCAATCCACTGTAGTTGGAAGTAGTAGAGGATCTCCTACATCATCATCATCAAGGATGGGAAAGAGAAGGAAGGCAAGTATGGTCACTTCCTTGTATGTCATCTGTGAAACAACAAATAAAATAAAACATGGCCTCAACAATGTTCACCTTCACAAAATGGATAAATTTGATTATGATAATGCTTTGATTAGTGCATATACCACTCTCAAATCCATCCCTAAATTGAGTCAAGGTGTTTTCCTAAGGGTATACAACACCTTCATGGTTCAATGTGAAAGAGCCAAAGGGTTCTTGTTGATGAATGAGGAGGAGAGAGTGGAGTGGATTGCAATAACATTTGGTGGATTGTAGTTATTTTCTATCACTTTGAAGACTTCAAACTTTATCATAGTTCATTCACAATTGCTGATACAACTATGTTTTGGTTGATGATTTTTACGCTGATACTTAGTTTTTGTTACTGACTAGGGACTTCATTTTTTATTTAACTTTAATTATTAAATTAACAATAAGTATGAGAAAATAAATTTTGTAGGCATGGTTTGATTAGTTTGTGAGTCTTGGTTGTTCTCTATCATTCGTTGTTGCCATATGATAAATTATTTCCAAATGTGGGATATGTGCATGGTATTTATTACATCAGGGTATTCATCGATGCTTTCTCTATGAATGTTTGAAGTTCTTTTTCATAATGTTTGAAGTTCTTTTTCATAGTGATTTATGTAAGGAAACTCAGGTGCAGAAAAAACTTCCTACACTAATCTCTAAAGGAAAGTATTGTGAAAATTCTTTTAAATCCTTACAATTTCAGATCCATTAACTACTTTAACAATGATATTTCAGCCTTATACCATGCATATAGAAAATAGGGAATGACACAAAGATTTACCCTGGGGAAACCTTTTGGTAAAAACCCCAGCACTCCAAAACCTGCACAGTGTATTAATCAAAAGTATTATAGTTTACAATACACTTACAATGCAAGTTCTTTCAGAAGATTTTCCAACTCTTGAAGACAAATCGTGACAGCATAAAAATGTTTCAACAATACACTAACTTCTCCTATCTTCGCAACCTTAAAAAATGCTTATATCATGTGCTTCCTTTTTTAGGGCAACTCCCAAAGATAGCCATATTAGGGTTTTACCATTCTCCAAGAAAAAGAGTGTACAATACTCAATTTTATCAGTTACCACATGTCTTCACTTGTCATTGAATCTTCCAGATATAGCTCTTACGTGTCATAGGAATCCATCATAACTATTTTAGCCATGATCTCCTTACACACAATTCAAGATGCTGACACATCAAGTGGAGTGACACATCAACATACCAACCAGACATGTACACTCACACTTAATTATATTATTTGCAAGAAATACATTTTACAAAAAAAATAATAAGAATAGGAATTATCCAAGGTTGACACACCTTATTTCTAATAATTTAAATGTTTTCTTGTAATGTAGTATGATGTCCATTATCTGTTGTCATATGATAAATTATTTCCAAATGTGGGAAATGTGAATGGTATTTATTGCGTCATGGTCTTCATGAATGCCTGCACTATGAATCTTTGAAGTTATTTTTCATAGTGATTTAAATGTCTTCTTGTAATGGAGTATGATTGACCTTAGATTGATCATTAGTTCATACATGGCTACTGTTGCAATTTATAATAGTTATGCATTCTACCACTACTTGAGTTAGTTGACCAGTCACTTAATTAGTTAATAATACACATGCATTCAGGGCTATTATGAAATGTCAGACAAGTGACTGACATTCAAATAGAACAATCTAGAAGTTGCTCAGATTTTAGAAAATATTATTGTTTCATGTATGTTTTTTGAGCTAATCTGAATAAAAATTATATTAGTAATAATATATTCATATCTAGTAACCTTATATTCTATTTCATTCCATGGCCACCAAATGCATAACTAACATTTTTCTTAACCAAATTTGGGCTAGCAGAATTCTACTAAAATCAGTCCCCTCCAGAGATGAGATACTTTACAAGAATTCTTCTATAGTTGAAACTATAGTTGAATTCTATTTATGTATCATTCGGTGACTTCATGAGGTCTTTATTGGTCTCCCTCACTATATATTGTTATTTAATTTCAAATAAGCCACCTAAATATATCAAAAAGTACACCTTGTTATCTAAGCTTACTTGAAGATGACAGAATAGGACACCCATAAATTATAATGACAAAGAACAAAAAAATGATAATGTACATGCACTTCAATCTTTATTGAATGAATATGCACCCCATATATTTGTTAGGTTATTTGGTTTGGCTTGGGATATATGATTTAAAGACAATCTTGTTCACTATCCATGATTTTAATCTTTTGATTTGACCTATAATTTTTTTTCTCTGTCAACAAAACCATGTGTTTTCATGATAAAGTTTGATTTAGAGAATAAAACCCCTTTTCACATTAATCTACGGTTAGTTCAACAACCTTGGATGATCAAGGCTAATCTGAAAAGGGGAAATCATTTGATCTAAAATAAGTGTGACTTGAATTGAAATGGTTGGAATATTGATATTAGTAACTAGTTTCAAAGGTCATGGAATTTGGATTTACGCCTACCTATTGCATTTGCCTGAAATTTTCTATAAAGAAATTTCAACAAATCCATATTCAGCATATCCTGCAACCACTTGAAAAGTATTTCTTCTTAGATTATTTGTTAGTAGACATCTTTTCTCCAAAATTGGCATCTGGGGGGGAGGGGGGGGATTCATGTGGGAATTATATCTAATGTCTTTAAAGGAGTTGCATATTCTAATGATGTTGTTTGGTGTGTTCCCAACAAGGTGTTCATATTATGTTTTCCCTCCTATGAGGAAATTCTTATAGGCTACATTCAACTATCATGAGATGGTTGCATTAGTATTTGTAAAACTCATGCTAAATCTAATTCATTTTAGAGGGTGGGTCTTTACATTCTTGTGAGAGGTGATATTGAAAGAATTTTGATAATGTGAAGAATCTTTAGAGAGAGACCCTATGATGGTAAAGAATTGTTACAATAGTAGACAACACGTAAATCTAAATTATTTAAAAATTGCAATAATTTTCAATAAATACAGAAAAAAAGGGTATATTGATGGATGAAAATTAATTTTTATTTGCATAAAATTACAAACAATTTTCTCTATTAAAATAGAAAAAAATAGCAGTGAAAAATTTATAGTTGCATACATATAGCAAAGCAACTGATTGTTGTTAGTTTGTGTCAAACTATGTCCACTATTTTTTTAGCTGAGATGATATGTTTCATAATACAATAGTTTTACATTAATTATTTATAATATGCATGAATTTCTACTAAACACGATAAGAAATTGGGATATACCAATGGATAAAATGTTGCAAAAATGGCACAAATATTTCAATTTAGATGATTGAAAATTCTAAGAAAGTGAAATTGCACTCCATATATAGTCCAAACAACAATGTTTTATGTAAATCATTTTTAATTTGCATGAACTTAACTAGAAGAACTTAACCAAAGTAAACAAATTTTGGCATACAAGTAAAAATGAATATGGAATTAACTGCTAAGAAAAGATAGTCAGTTTATCAGCCTTGGATGGGCTTGGAGTAGGCTTATAGCCTACTACATGGATAGAGTTGGACTAGGCATACAACCTAGTACATGGATAGGCTTGGATAGGGAGTCGATATCCAGTACAATAATCCTTTCAAATAAGGATGCTCTCCTCAGAAACCTAATATCTTCCAAGAACTTTGAACATTGACTATCACATCAAGATTATAAATTGTAATAGTAGCCATGTATGGAATAATGATCAATCTGAGGTCAATCTTGATGAACATCATACTGCATTAGAAGAAGACATTTAAATCACTTATTCGATGATTGTTGACTCAAGTTCCAAAAGAATAAAACAAGAGTAAACATGTTTTAGTAGTATTGTGAAAGGATTTAAAGGGGGGGTTCAGTCTCTTACAATTTTTGATGACTTACATGGACTTGAGTCAACAATCATTGAATAAGTGATTTAAATGTCTTCTTGTAATGAAGTATGATGTTCATCACTATTATAAATTGAAATAGTATCCATGTATGGAATAATGATCAATTTGAGGTCAATCTTGATGAACATCATACTGCATTACAAGAAGACATTTAAATCACTTATTTGATGATTGTTGACTCAAGTTCCAAAAGAATAAAACATGAGTAAACATGTTTTAGTAGTACTACGAAAGGAGTTAAAGGGGGGGTTCAGTCTCTTACAATTTTTGATGAATTACATGGACTTGAGTCAGCAATCATCAAATAAGTGATTTAAATGTCTATTTGTAATGCAGTATGATGTTCATCAAGATTATAAATTGCAACAATAGCCATGTATGGAATAATGATCAATCTAAGGTCAATCTTGATGAACATCATACTACATTACAAGAAGACATTTAAATCACTTATTCGATGATTGTTGACTCAAGTCCATATGTACTTTTATGAATGTGTCTATACTTGAATAAGTATCAGGAAAAATAGCTAATCAGTTGATCTGAGATCACAAAATTGATGATCTACCCAATCAAAATATATATTGAAATTTACAAGTATTTTAGCATAACTGTAACTACACAACACTTGTAAATATTTCATTCTCATGGAGAACTTACATGCATCCATTTAGGAATTCAAAAAATTACTAGTACAATTTAGTAAGCATACAAAACCTAAAAGAAAAACTCATGCATTTTTACATCTTGCACATTCCAAATTAAACAATGGAATGCATATGAGCCATAGGTTTATTCTCCTATATATGATAGAGATAAAGTCCAACTACTCATTATGCCTTTTCATTAGGTCTTAAGTGATAGAAAATGGGACTCTATCTCAATCACTATACTCTTCTCCTATCTCTGTCACTATACTCTTCTCCTATCTAGATCTAAAGTAATTACTTTAACAGATGTTATGTAAATTGTTACTTCAATAAATGTCTTTGCTATCTAGAAATTTAGTATAGTGGTAGAGATAGAGTCCAACCACTCATTATGCCTTTTCATTAGCTTTGAAGTCATAGAAAATGGGACTCTATCTGTGTCACTATACTCTTCAAAAAGATTTTATATTATAGATTATTATTGTTGGAACAAATAATTGGTGTGATAGAATGATGAAGGGGGAATGTGACATCAACATGTTTGATATTTTTCTTCAGTGAGATCTTGATGAATTTCTCAACAATTCTAGGCAAGTCATTATTTATATCAGACAGGAGAAATGGAAGATCAATGAAGATTTTCCTTTAATAGATATTAATGTTACATTAAATTAATTCTATTAAATGCATTAATTATTTATTTAATAAATTTGGAAACTACTTATTATGTGGTTTAGCTCTTGTGATTCAGTATGACTGTTACAATTTATAGACAAATTCTTGCATTTATTAGTCTTATTTCTTTTAACAAATTTAAGTGTTAGGAATACTCCCAAGAGATAATTAGGGGGGGGGGGGGGGGGGGGGGGTGAATCAGTTATCTACAAGTTTCAATTCTTTATCCAATTAAGTATACTTAAACATTAACCATAAACACAATGAAAGAACACTTGAACACAACACAAATATTTTGGTTATAGGGAAACCCGAATAGGTAAAAACCCTAATGGGAATTGTCACCCACTAATAATTTGCACTAGTGTTTTATGATCCTTATTAGAAGATATTTAACCCTATTACGAGTTGTCTTTACATCACATTTAGTATAGTGACCTGGACAAGGGTCAGACCCTACTAAGAGTCTTTTACAATTAACCCTATTAGGGGTGAGGACTCACTGTCTGAGAGCTCACTGCTCAAAGGGGTAAAGGCTACAACCTTTTGTTTAATAGATACAAACTATATCTAGATCTTGGTGAGTTGTTCTTAGACCTTCTATCTAGATCAGTTCCAATGAATATCATATACACTTTACTTGGTCACATAGACCCTCTGCTGATGGCTCAATAGTTCGCACTCTCTTCTCTACTCTGAACCATTTCTTAGCAATCACAGATGACTAACTATAAATATATTTCCTCTAAATGATATAATAAATTTGGCCTATTAGAACCACCATGAAATCATATTAGAGAAACAATAACAATCTCCCACAACATTTCAGTCAGCTCTACTAAGCATGTAACACAAACTAGGACCTATCCAAATAGATAAATGTAGACACACGCTACATACAATCAGCTCTACCAAATTAACTAATACTTTCTCCCCAAGATGAATTACATCATGCACTCTTAAATAAATTTTATTAACTCTTTTCCAATGACTAATCCAAGGGTGCATACTGAAATGATAGGGGCAACTCCTGTACCAATATAATATATGTCAGCTCTTCTAGATAAACACAGGAAACTACAACTGGTGAATAGAGACTACATAACTTCACTTCTACTAATCATCAGACTCTATGTCCATAAGTGTAACATCACTAACATGTCTCTATCATATATCCAAATGTGCAAGGCTCCATGATAACTATACAAATAATCACCCATAGAAAGTTGTCTGTAACTTTGTCAGGAACACTGCTGACACAAGCTACTATATAACTGTCTCTACAACAATTAACCTCTACATCCATGATATCATGCTAATAACATGTCCATGCCTCATATCCTCTAATCTTACTGCATAAATCTTCCATTCATGTTACTTACCATATGTTGTCAACAATGACAAACATACAGTTAGCACTGGCTTGCTAGCAAATCTCCAACAATCTTTCCCTTTGGCATTAATGGAAACATATGGAATAAAAAACACAACCAATACAAATGAACATTTATTTTATAACATTCTCCATTCCCTCATCAAAACTCCCCCAAGGAATAATCCCCATATATTTCAATATTCTTCAATATTCTCTATTTCCTCAACTGAACTATTTTCATGACTGAATACTACTCCCCCTTAATATATTACTCCTTCTTTTACTATTGTTTTTCATGACTATATACTACTCTCCCTTTGACATCAATGGAAAAGGGCACCAAACATTTTAGGCACTGGTACTACTCTTGAAGTAGAGTATTCAACCATCCATCAGTCCCTGAGGACTGATGCTTTTTCTTCTTTCTCTAAGTAGAATCAGGGAAGGGAATTACTCCCAGCTTCTCGTTGAGATACTCAAAAGTATCCTTAGGCAAAGGCTTTGTGAATATGTCTGCTAATTGATCTTTAGTTCTCACATAGTCCAACTTGACTTCTTTTTCTGCCACTTTCTCTCTTAGGAAGTGATACTTAATCTCTATGTGTTTTGTCTTTGCATGCATCACAGGGTTCTTTGACATGTTGATAGTGCTAGTGTTATCACAATGAATAATAATAGGATAATCAATTTGAATTCCAAAATCCTTTATCATCTGCTTGATCTAAACAATTGTAGAATAATTCAAAGCTACTGCAACATACTCAACTTCTGTTGTTGACTGAGAAATACAATTTTGCTTCTTGCTTCTCCAAGTGACAAGTCTGTCACCAAGAAATGTTGCTCCACTTGATGTACTCTTTCTATCATCAATGATCCTACCCAATCTGCATCTGTATATACATGAAGCTCAACATTATTTGAGTTAGGATACCATAGACCATAGTCTGTAGTGCCTTGCAAATATCTGAATATCCTCTTTACTACCATGAGGTGACTTTGTTTAGGCTCTGCTGCAAATCTTCCAACTATGCCAACTGCAATAGAAATATCTGGTCTTGTTTGAGTAAGATGTATGATTTTTCCAATCATAGACTTGTACATTGTTATATCTACTACTAGTGAATCATTTTATTTTGTAAGCTTGCATCATGTTATCATAGGTGTACCTACTGGCTTGCAATTATCCATCTTGAATTTCTTTAGTAGCTCTTTCACATACTTGAACTGGTTAATCAAAATACATTTCTCTGTCTGCTACACATTTAATCCCAAAAAGTATTTGGTAGGTCCAATCATCCTCATCTCAAACTCACTCTGCATTTCCTTAGTAAATTCTGCACTAAGTTTGTCATTACTTCCAAAGATAATGTCATCAACAAATATAGCTACAAGTATTAAACCTTCAGATGTCTCTCTTATGAGTAGATTACAATCTATTCCTCCTTTCTTGAATCCAATTTTTGTTAGATATCCATCAAGTCTCTCATACCATGCTCTAGGGGCTTGCTTAAGTCCATAGAGGGATTTCTTTAATCTACAAACCATATCAGGTATGTCTGATAGGGTGAATCATTCTTTCTTCTTCATGTATACTTCTTCCTTTAGTTCTCCATTCAGGAAGGTTGACTTAACATCCATCTGATAGACTTTGAAGTTTTTGACTATTGCATAAGCTAGGAACAACTTAGTTTCTTATAATCTACTCACATGTGCAAATGTGACTGAATAATCAATACTTTCTCTCTCTACATATCCTTTACATACTAACCTTGCTTTATTCCTTACTACTATGTCATCTTCATTCATCTTATTTGTAAATATCAACTTTGTTCCAATCACATTCTTATCACTAGGTCTTGGGACCCCAAGTATCATTCTTGATAATTTGATATAGTTCTTCTTTCATAGAATCATGCCAATCTAAATCATTGCATGCATCTTCGACACTTAAGGGTGCAATCTGAGATAGTAAACATACCATTTCATTGCTTATAGAACTCTTTGCATTTGATCTTGTTGTAACTTTTCTACTTTGATCTCTAATGATGTCATCCTTAGAGTGATATCTATATGTAAACTTTGGAACTTTAGGTGATGCTTTCTCATCTACCTTCTAAGTTTCTTCTTCACTTATTTCAGGTTCATTGAATAGAACATCAATACTGTCAAACATTTCTTCAACAACTATCTCACTAGTGGAAGAACTGGATTCTTCCTCAATCATAGGTGAATAATCATGATATCTTTCTTCAGCCATAAAATTTTCATCAATCTTAACATGAGGGCTTTCAATGATCTTCTTCAATCTCAAGATAAAACATCTATAAGCTTTTCTTTTAGTAGAGTAACCAAGGAAAATACCTTCATCACTTCTTGCATCAAACTTGCCTATTGCTTCATCCCTCTTGATGTAGCACTTTCTTCCAAATATTTTGAAGTATTTCACTGTGGGAACATTACCAAGCCATAGCTCATAAGGTGTCTTTTTAGTGCAAGGCCTTAATTGTATTCTATTGATGGTATAGACTGATGTATTAAATGCATCTCTCTAATAAGTGATTGCCACCTTTCCTTCATTCATGATGGTGCACACTATATCAAGGATGATCCTATTCTTCCTCTCTACAATCCCATTCTTCTTAGGGGTTCTAGGTGCACTTAACTATCTCTTTATACCATGTTCTTTATATTACTCATAGAATATGTCAGATGTGAATTCTCCTCCTCTATCCGATCTTAGACATTTTATCTTTAGTCCAAATTCATTCTCAACCTTAACTTTCAATTTTTTGAACTTCTCAAATGCTTCTAACTTGTCTTTTAAGAATGCAACCCACATCATTCTAGAATAATCATCAACAAACAATATAAAATACCTTTCACCATAGTATGATCTGGTTTGAGTTGGTCCACATAGATATGTATGAATCAGATCCAACTTTCTCTCTACTAAATTTTGATTGCTTCTAAATAAATTCCTCACATGCTTTCCCATCACACATTCCCTGCAAATAGTATCAACTGGCTTTGCTATGCTATGTAGATCTCTTACTGCCTTTACATTGCTTATTTCTACTATGTTATCAAAATTGATATGACATAGTCTTTTATGCCATAGCCAAATCTCATCAACTTTAGCAATAAAACAACTTGCTTCTAGATTAAGCTGAAAAACATTACCTTTAGTCTTTGATCCTGATAAAATCATTTCTCCTTTCTTGTTGTTAATGATGCACTTGTTTCCATTGAACTCCAACTGGTAACCTTTGTCAAGTAACTGCCCAACACTTAGTAGGTTATGCTTCAAACCATCAACATATAGGACATCATTAGTGGTATTCTTTCCATCCAAGGTGATGGCTCCTCTACCAATGATGGGTTTAGGTGTGTTATCTCAAAATCTAACCATGCCTCCTTTTTATCTATCCAAATGAACAAATCTATCTTTGTCTCCTGTCATGTGATGTGAACAACCATTGTCAATGATCCAATCTATCATGATGTTAGCTTGTGAAATAAGTGCTCACTCTTGTGAATTCTTTTCATCTTCAAGAGCAATGAATCCAATTTCCTCTTTTATAGATTTGTCATCTGACACTCCATCTCCAACATAGTAGCATTCCTTTTATACTTAGGCTTGTAGTTATTCTTGAACTTCTTAACTCTTGTAGGACACTTAGATGCAAAGTGACCAATCTTATTACATGAAAAGCACTTGAATGGTAAATTGACCTTCAAATTTTCCTTTTTCTTCTTTTCTCTTTTACCAATCATAGCAATGAAATCATCTAGTGGTTTCTCTTCATCATCATCATCAAAAGTACTAGAAGTGTTAATATTTTTCTTACCATGGACTGATGCTTTGAAGGTTGTCTCACTTTTAGGTTCTATCTTCAATCTTGAAATTTCAAAAGCTAAAATTTTGCTAATCAAGGTCTCTCTCTTGAAATCTATGGTAACATGCATGGTCTCATCAAGGATGTTGATCTTGTTTTCATACTCTTCTGTAAGTGTAGTCATCAAATTATCCATAATGTCTTCCTCTGAGATCTCTCCACCATTGTTTATGATTCCAGCAACTGCTTCATTAATTCCTTGGTTGTAAGCTCTGATGTTTTCTTCAAGTAGCATTTCTAATGCATTGTATCTTTTCCTCCATGTCTTTTTACATGCATTCTTTTCTTGAATGTCTCCTTCAAACATGTCTCCTAGGTGCTTCCATATCTTGTAGGTTGTGTCAACTTTCTTTAACTCTGAAAACTCACTGTCAGATAGGGCGTTGATAAGGGTTTCTTTGGCTATTACATTTTGGTGAAAAAAATCCTTATGCTTGTCAATAGAATCATCCATTACAACATCTACTGAAGAAGGGATCTTAACTTCTTTAATTGTCACTTGAAAAACTTCAAAATAAATGCATTGCAAATGTGCCATCATCTTGTTCTTCTAGTCAAGATAATTCTCTCCATCAAAATTAGGACTTTCTTTTCTGAAGAATCCCATATAGTCAACCTCAAGTTGTTAAACTTTCTCTCTGAGGCACTTGGCTCTGATACCAATTGTTAGGAATAGTCCCAAGAGATAACTAGGATGGGGGGGGTTTGAATCAATTATCTACAAGTTTCAATTCTTTATCCAATTAAGTATACTTAAACATTAACCATAAACATAATGAAAGAACACTTGAGCACAACACAAATATTTTGGTTATGGGGAAACCCAAATAGGTAAAAAACCCCAATGGGAATTGACACCCACTAATAATCTGCACTAGTGTTTTATGATCCTTGTTAGAAGATCCTTAACCCTGTTAAGAGTTGTCTTTATATCACATTTAGTATAGTGACCTGGACAAGGGTTAGACCCTGCTAGGAGTCTTTTACAATTAAATTGTTAGGGGTGAGGATGTACTATCCGAGAGCTCACTACTCAAAGGGGTAAAGGCTACAATCTTCTATTTAATAGATACACACTATCTCTAGATCTTGGTGAACTATGCTTAGACCTGCTATCTTGATGAGTTCCAATAAATATCATATACACTTTACTTGGTCACATAGACCCTTTGCTGATGCCTCAATAGTTTGCACTCTCTTCTCTACTCTGAACCATTTCTTAGCAATCACAGATGACTAACTATAAATATATTTCCTCTAAATGATATAATCAATTTGGCCTATTAGAACCACCATGAAATCATATTAGAGAAACAATAACAATCTCCCACAACATTTCAGTCAGCTCTACTAAGCATGTAACACAAACTGGGACCTATCCAAATAGATAAATGTAGACACACGCTACATACAATCAGCTCTACCAAATTAACTAATACTTTCTCCCCAAGATGAATTACATCATGCACTCTTAAATAAATTTTATTAACTCTTTT
The DNA here is from genome assembly GCA_027943335.1 of Chamaecyparis obtusa. Lineage (NCBI taxonomy): Eukaryota > Viridiplantae > Streptophyta > Pinopsida > Cupressales > Cupressaceae > Chamaecyparis > Chamaecyparis obtusa. The sequence continues at coordinate 124,615 of BSBK01006275.1, forward strand.
CCAATGACTAATCCAAGGGTGCATACTGAAATGATAGGGGCAACTCCTGTACCAATATAATATCTGTCAGCTCTTCTAGATAAACACAGGAAACTACAACTGGTGAATAGAGACTACATAACTTCACTTATACTAATCATCAAACTCTACATCCATGAATTTAACATCACTAACATGTCTCTATCACATATCCAAATGTGAAAGGCTCCATGATAACTATATGAATAATCACCCATAGAAAATTATTTGTAACTCTATCAAGAACATTGCTGACACAAGCTACTATATAACTGTCTCTACAACAATTAACCTCTACATCCATGATATCATGCTAATAACATGTCCATGATTCATATCCTCTAAGCTAAATGCATAACTCTTCCATGCATGTTACTTACCATATGTTGTCATCAATGACAAACATTTAGTCAATACTGGCTTGCTAGAAAATCTCCAACAATCTTCTCCACTGGCATTAATGGAAACATATGGAATAAAAAACACCACCAATCCAAATGAACATTTCTTTTATAACATTCTCCATTCCCTCATCAAAACTCCCCCAAGGAATAATCCTCCATCTATTGTAATATTCTTCAATATTCTCTATTTCCTCAACTAAACTGTTTTCATGACTGAATACTACTCCCCGTTAATATATTACTTCTTCTTTTACTATTTTTTTTCATGACTATATACTAATCCTCCTTTGACATCAATGGAAAAGGGCACCAAAAATTTTAAGCAATAGTACTACTCTTGAAGTAGAGTAGTCAAAAACCCATCAGCCCCTGAGGAATGATGCTTTTTCTTCTTTCTCTAAGCAGAATCACGGAAGGGAATTACTCCCAACTTCTCCCTGAGATACTGAAAAGTATCCTTAGGAAAAGGCTTTGTGAATATGTTTGATAATTGATCTTTAGTGCTCACATAGTCCAACTTGACTTCTTTTTCTGCCACTTTCTCTCTTAGGAAGTGATACTTAATCTCTATGTGTTTTGTCTTTGCATGCATCACAGGGTTCTTTGACATGTTGATAGTGCTAGTGTTGTCACAATGAATAATAATAGGATAATCAATCTGAATTCCAAAATCCTTTATCATCTGCTTGATCCAAACAATTTTAGAACAATTCAAAGCTGCTGCAACATACTTATCTTCTTTTGTTGACTGAGAAATACAATTTTGCTTCTTGCTTGTCCAAGTGACAAGTTTGTCACCAAGAAACGCTGCTCCACCTGATGTAATCTTTCTCTCATCAATGTATCCTACCCAATTTGCATCTGTATATACATGAAGCTCAACATTATCTGAGTTAGGATACCATAGACCATAGTCTATAGTGCCTTGCAAATATCTGAATATCCTCTTTACTACCATGAGGTGACTTTGTTTAGGCTCTGCTACAAATCTTCCAACTACGCCAACTACATTAGAAATATCTAGTCTTATTTGAGTAAGATATATGAGTTTTCCAATCATAGACTTGTACAATGTTATATCTACTACTGGTGAATCATTTTATTTTGTAAGCTTGCATCATGTTATCATAGGTGTACCTATTGGCTTGCAATCATCCATCTTGAATTTCTTTAGTAGCTCTTTCACATACTTGGACTGGTTAATTAAAATACATTTCTCTATCTATTGCACATTTAATCCCAAAAAGTATTTGATAGGTCCAATCATGCTCATCTCAAACTCACTTTGCATTTCCTTAGTAGATTCTACACTAAGTTTGTCATTACTTCCAAAGATAATGTCATCAACAAATATAGCTACAAGTATTAAACCTTCAGATGTCTCCCTTATGAATAGATTACAATTTGTTTCTCCTTTCTTGAATCCAATTTTTGTTAGATATCCATCAAGTCTCTCATACCATGCTCTAGGGGCTTGCTTAAGTCCATAGAGGGATTTCCTTAATCTGTAAACCATATCAGGTATGTCTGATGGGGTGAATCATTCTGGCTTTTCAATGTATACTTCTTCCTTTAGTTCTCCATTCAGGAAGGCTGACTTAACATCCATCTGATAGACTTTGAAGTTTTTGACTGTTGCATAAGCTAGGAACAACTTATTGTCTTATAATCTACTCACAGGTGAAAACGTGTCTGAATAATCAATACTTTCTCTTTGTGCATATCCTTTACATACTAACCTTGCTTTATTCCTTACTACTATGTCATCTTCATTCATCTTATTTCTGAATATTGACTTTGTTCCAATCACATTCTTATCACTAGGTCTTGGTACCCCAAGTATCATTCTTGATAATTTGATCTAGTTCTTCTTTCATAGCATCATGCCAATCTAAATCATTGCATGCATCTTCAACACTTAAGGGTTCAATCTAAGATAGTAAACATATCATTTCATTTCTTGTAGAACTCTTTGCCTTTGATCTTGTTGTAACTTTTCCACTTTGATCTCCAATGATGTCATCCTTAGAGTGATATCTAGATGTAAACTTTGGAACTTTAGGTGATGCTTTCTCATCTTCCTTCTAAGTTTCTTTTTCATTTGTTTCATAGTCATTGAATAGAACATCAATATTGTCAAACATTTCTTCAACAATTGTCTCACTAGTGGAAGAACTGGGTTCTTCCTCAGTCGTAGGTGAATAATCATGATATCTTTCTTGAACCATAAATGTTTCATCAATCTTAACATGAGGACTTTCAATGATCTTCTTCAATCTCAAGTTAAAACATCTATAAGCTTTTCTTTTAGTAGAGTAACCAAGGAAAATACCTTCATCACTTCTTACATCAAACTTGGCTATTGCTTCATCCCTCTTGATGTAGCACTTGCTTGCAAAGATTTTGAAGTATTTCACTATGGGAACATTACCAAGACATAGCTCATAAGGTGTCTTTTCAATGCTAGGCCATAATTGTATACTATTGATGATATAGACTGATGTATTAAATGCATCTCTCCAATAAGTGCTTGCCACCTTTCCTACATTCATGATGGTGCACGTTGTATCAATGATGATCCTATTCCTCCTCTCTACAATCCCATTCTTCTGAGGGGTTCTAGGTGCACTTAACTATCTCTTTATACCATTTCTTCATAGTACTCATAGAATCTGTCAGATGTGAATTCTCCTCCTCTATCCGATCTTAGACTATGTTATCAAAATTGATATGACATAGTCTTTTATGCCATAGCCGACTATCATCAACTTTAGCAACAAAACAACTTGCTTCTGGATTAAGCTGAAAAGCATTACCTTTTGTCTTTGATCCGGATGCAATCATTTCTCCTTTCTTGTTGTTAATGATGCACTTGTTTCCATTGAACTCCAACTGGTAACCTTTGTCAAGTAACTACCCAACACTTAGTAGGTTATAATTGAAACCATCAACATATAGGACATCATCATTGCTATTCTTTCCATCCAAGGTGATGTCTCCTCTACCAATGATGGGTTTATGTGTGTTATCTCAAAATCTAACCATGCCTCCTTTTTATTTGTCCAAATGAACAAATTTATCTTTGTCTCATGTCATGTGATGTGAACAACCACTATCAATGATCCAATCTATCCTGATGTCAACTTGTGAAATATGCGCTCACTCTTGTGAACTGTTTTCATCTTCAAGAGCAATGAATCTAATTTCCTCTTTTGTAGATTTTTCATTTGACACTCCATCTCCAACATAGTAGCATTCCTTTGTATACTTAGGCTTACAGTTATTTTTGAACTTCTTAACTCTTGTAGGACACTTAGATGCAAAGTGACCAATCTTATTACATGAAAAGCACTTGAATGGTAATTGACCTTCATATTTTCCTTTTTCTTCTTTTCTCTTTTAACAATCATAGCAATGAAATCATCTAGTGGTTTCTCTTCTTCATCATCATCAAATGTACCAGAAGTGTTAATAGTTTTCTTACCATGGACTGATGCTTTGAAGGCTGTCTCACTTTTAGGTTCTGTCTTCAATCTTGAAATTTCAAAAGCTAAAATTTTGCTAATCAAGGTCTCTTTCTTTTAATCTATGGTAAGATACATGGTCTCATCAAGGATGTTGATCTTTTTTTCATACTCTTCTGTAAGATTAGTCATCAACTTATCCATAATGTCTTCCTTTGAGATCTCTCCACCATTGTTTCTAATTCATGCAACTGCTTCATTAGTCCTTTGGTTGTAAGCCATTATGTTTTCTTCAGGTAGCATTTCTAATTCATTGTATCTTTTCTTCCATGTCTTTTTGCGTGCATTCTTTTCTTGAATGTTTCCTTCAAACATGTCTCCTAGGTGCTTCCATATCTTGTAGGTTGTGTCAACTTTCTTTAACTCTAAAAACTCACTATCAGATAGGGCGTTGATAAGGGCTTCTTTGGCTATTGCATTTTGGTGAAACAATTCCTTGTGCTTGTCAATAGCATCATCCTTTGCAAGATCTACTAAAGAAGGGATCTTAACTTCTTTGATTGTCACTTGAAAAACTTCAAAATAAATGCATTGAAAATGTGTCATCATCTTGCTCTTTGAGTCAAGATAATTCTCTCCATCAAACTTAGGACTTTCTTTTCTGAAGAATGCCATCTGATTAACCTCAAGTTGTTAAACTTTCTCTCTGAGGCACTTGGCTCTGATACCGATTGTTAGGAAGAGTCCCAAGAGATAACTGGGAGGGGCGGGGGTGAATCAATTATCTACAAGTTTCAATTCTTTATCCAAGTAAGTATACTTAAACATTAACCATAAACACAATGAAAGAACACTTGAACACAACACAAATATTTTGGTTATGGGGAAACCCAAATAGGTAAAAAACCCAATGGGAATTGACACCCACTAATAATTTGCACTAGTGTTTTATCATTCTTCTTAGAAGATCCTTAACCCTATTAGGAGTTGTGTTTACATTACATTTAGTACAGTGACCTGCTCAAGGGTTGGACCCTATTAGGAGTCTTTTACAATTAACCCTGTTAGGGGTGAGGTTGCACTATCTGAGAGCTCACTTCTCAAAGGGGTGAAGGCTGCAACCTTCTGTTTAATAGATACACACTATATCTAGATCTTGGTGAACTATGCTTAGACCTGCTATCTAGATCAGTTCCAATGAATATCATATACACTTTACTTGGTCACATAGACTCTCTGCTGATGTCTCAATACTTCACACTCTTTGCTCTTCTCTTTGCAATCAACTCTGGACCATTTCTTAGTAATTGCAAATGACTACCTATAAATATCTTTCCTCTAAATGATATAATCAAGTTAGCCTATTAGAAACACCTTGCAATCATATTAGAGAAACAATAACAATATTCCACAACATCTCAGTCATCTCTACTAAGCATGCAACACAAACTGGGACATGTCCGCATGCTACACATTGTCGGCTCTACCAAATTAACTTATACTTTCTCCTAAATCTGAATTACATCATGCAATCTTAACTAAAAATTATTAAATCTTCTCCAATCACTAATCCAAGGGTGCATACCGAAATGATAGGTGCAACTCTTGTACCAATATAATATTTGTCGGCTCTTCTGGATAAACATAGGAAACTACAACTGGTGAATAGAGACTGCATAACTTCACTTCTACTAATCATCAAACTCTATGTCCATGAATGTAGCATCACTAACATGTCTCCATCACATATCCAAATGGGCAAGGCTCCATGATAACTATATGGACAATCCCCCACAGAACACTATCTGTAACTCTGTCAGGAACACTGTTGACACAAGCTTCTATATAACTATCTGTACTAACAATTAACCTCTATGTCCATGATATCATGCTGATAACATGTCCATGCTTCATATCCTCGAAGCTTAATACATAAGTCTTCAATGCATGCTACTTACTAGATTTTGTCATCAATGACAAACATACAGTCAACACTGGCTTGTTGGCAAATCTCCAACATTAAGTGGAATACACCAAGGAGTACCACATGATGAATTCTTAATTTAATGCATTATTAAGGTGTACTGTCAGAATTGTCCATTTCTAGTTCTTCAGAAGAGATGGTTTTATAAATGTATTCTAGTAGATGACTGTATTGTTCATTATTTTGTCCCATGTTATATGTATATACCCTAACCATCTTGTTATTACTGTTTCATTACAAAATTAAGTGGAATAATTCTACTTTGTTCAATGCTCTATTTCATCTTGAATTTCTTTTGATATTTCATTCATTTTTCAAAACCACATGATAGGTATAGAAATAGAAATGGATAGTTATGAGACTACACATATGATGATATTGTGAGACTACACATATGTTGATAAATTAAAAATGTTTGAAATAGCCTCTAGATTCGATTGTGTAGATATTTTTAGCATCAACATTTTGGATCAAACTCTGTGATCCTTCATCAGGATGAAAGAGAGAAAAATGATTGAAAGAAAAGTCCATCATTTTGCTCTCTTTCAGCCTGATGATGGATCACAAAGTGTGAACCGAAATTTTGATGCAAAAACAAATGTAACGAAACATTTGATAAAAAAATCTAATGTACACAAACATGTGAGACTCCACATATTCTGATAAAAAAATGAGCTATCTGATGATTGTTTACTGTTCATGTTCGTAAATGGTCAATATTTCTAATGGTACTCCTTGGTGTAGTCCATTTTAAAAAAAACAAGTTTTAGTTTTTCTATCATGTTTAGTTTTTATATGTAGGATTGACCATCTAACAATATGAATAGTAATGGGAAGAATGAGCGGCATATGAGATGGTTGCTCGCCAAATGTGGGGCATAAGGGTGTAGAGCATGGATTTTCCTACGTTTTCTTATTTAACGATGTGTTTTAACACCACCATTCAATTCATGGATATTATTCTTCCCCATCTTCTATCTAATGCTATGGATGTTTCATTGTATTTTTTTATACATTTATAATATCAACATAAATGAAACTTTTTCATTTTGTATTGATAGAAAATAGTCATGTTCTTATATGAATGTTGTTATCTATCTCCAATACTAAGTTTGGTTGCTTCAATAGTATCAATGAACAAAAATTTGTTTGATATAGTGGTTATGGCTATGATAAATGTCCCTATGTGTAACTGTGGTGATGGAGTGTGCTACATGTTGAGGACATCACAGAGAGACACTAATCCAAAGCATAAATTTTGGACTTGTATAAATAAGAAAAAGGTTGTTAATTACACAATATTTAAATGTTTACAAAGAATACATATTAGTCATTATGGAAATACTAAGATTTATGTTGTAGGATGGCAGTGGATGTGACTACTTTCAGTGGGCCGATGACACCCCATCTTTGTCTACATCATCTGCACCTTCTACACATATACCTATTATGGATGATGAGTGTAAGTCTTGCAAGGTGCTCGAGACAGCTATTACAAAAGTGGAGGCTACCTATAAAGTTGATGTCATGTTTCTATGATGTTTTCTATGTGCAACAATCACACTACTTTGTTGGGTCATTATGCAAAAATAGTTATATATGTGGACTATAAGACTTATTTATATTTTGATGTGATATCGAGCAATGCAATGATTATTTTCTTCTTATAATATTATTGATGATAATCTATAAAATTATTTACAAAGTTAAGTTTACTATTCACAATATAAGTGAAAAAAAATTGTTTATGATTTACTATATAAGAATATAAATTAATAAAATAAAATATAAATACAAATGGATAAAATAAATAAAATATTAAATTAAACATTATATATTAATTATGAAAACTTAAATTTTTTCTTGTCAAATTCCAATTCCAATTCAAAATGTAGAACCAAACACAGAAATGGATAATGTAATTCCAATTCCAATATGAAATTGTAGAACCAAACATAGAAATAGGAATTTCTCAGTTCTAATTCTAATTTCAAAAATGGCAACCAAATATAGAAGATGGATTATCTCAGTCATCTTCTGGGTCAACCAAACGGTCCAAACTATCTTCTGAATACACAAAACCAAAATTTCAAAACCTTAAGATCACCCAGTTGTTCATGGTATTTATGATTTTAAAATGATTGAAATGTGTAGTTTTCACAATCTTTCCTTCCATGCAATGTAAAAGTGCATTTCTTTGCATGGTTGGATGTCCCCTTGGATACATGTAATGGTTCCATTATTAAGTGTGCTTGTAGTCACAACAATCATCAGATGAAAAGTTGCAGCTTGTGTTGATTCCTTCACTGCAGCTTGAAATGCATGATGAATTCAAAGAGCAATTTTCAAACCCATTGTAAGATTTAAATGCTAATATGAAGCTAGAAGGAATTTTACAATTGCATTTACCATTTCTCCTCCCTTTTGGGACCCATTTGACATGACTAGGGCCCTTTCTAGGCCCTCTGCTTTTTCTATCATATACTTGTCTGAGACCCTGAGATCTTGAATTTTTTGTCATTCCATGGTACATCTTGAGGGAAGTTTCTACCACCAAATCACTGGCTGAACTTAAAAAAAAATGGTTTCTGCTGAAACAACTAGATCTTTTCTTATTGTAGAGTTCTTCTTTCCTCCATCTTCTATCTACAAATCTATCCTTTCCTAGCATACTTCTCAGCAATTGCAAAGCAATGTAATTTTTCTTCATTCCCATGTAAAAAATGTTGTGCTTAACCAAATAGCCACTTTGATCTTTTGATCCCTTTAAAATGTAATTAAGATTTTAGCTAGTAACATATCTAAAAAAAATAGTTATTGGGAATTGATCATTTGATGTTCCAATTGAATTTCCATGCAAAAATCTTTAAAAAATGATTTTACAAGTCACAAAATGAGGAAGTGGTATGCTTTTAACTATACAATAGCAACAGTTAAAGGTGAGAGTTTTTGCCCTTTTTGTCAGTCACCTTTTTGGGGGTCTTTCATTAAATATCAGAATGGTAGCTAAGAAACTTGTCTTTGATGTCCCTCAATCACTGAATTTAGTCATATATTACATCTTTCTACTGAAATTTCCATATTTAACAATTAAATGTGTTATCTTGATTCTTATACCCGATTTCAAAATCCCCATGATATGGGCACTCCTAAGGCCCCATTTGGTTGATGAATTAGAATTTGAGTCAAAACCTAATTATCTAAAATTAAGGTTTTGAAATTCTGGTTTTGTGTATTCAAAAGATAGTTTGGACAGTTTGGTTGACCTAGAAGATGACTGAGACAATCCATCTTCTGTGTTTGGTTGCCATTTTTGAAATTGGAATTAGAACTGAGACATTCCTATTTCTGTGTTTGGCTCTACAATTTCAAATTGGAGTTGGAATAACATTATCTATTTCTATGTTTGGTTCTACATTTTGAATTGGAATTGGAATTTGACAAGAAAAAATATAATTTTTTAAAATTATTATATAATATTTTATTTATTTTCTCCATTTTTTATTTATATTTTATTTCATTAATTTATATTTTTATATAGTAAATCATAAATAAAATTTAATTTTTTTATCACTTATATTGTGAATAGTAAACTTAACTTTTTAAATTATTTTATAGATTATTATAAATAATATTATAACAAGAAAATAATCATTGCATTGCTTGATATTACATCAAAATATATAAGTCTTATAGTCCATATATATAACTATTTCTGCATAATGACCCAAAAAAGTAGTGTGATTATTGCACAAAGAAAACATCATAGAAACATGACATCAACTTTATAGTGATGCAGGGGTAAGGTGGCTAAAGGCAGAATCAAGGTTAATTGAGACTGCTTAAACCCACAAACATGCCCTGCAAAGAGTTACACATGGAAGTAATGAATAATTCACATGAAAATAGTGAAAAAAAAATGGATAGGAGACAAACAACTGGCAATAACACTGGCACAATTATATCATATCTTTCAACATGCCTGGTTGTGAGGCCTTCTGAGTTTTGCCCTTATACAATGAGAATTAGTGAAATCAGAATCATAGCTTGCATATTAATTCATATGCTCATGATACAAACCTCTAGAAGTATTCAAGACTATCTATTCTCCAACTACTGCCCCCTCACTGCTACCTAAAGAATAGCACAAGCTCCAATTAAATAGCCAACAAAGCCACAAGTTGGCTAGTCAGGCATTTAATTACAATATAGGTCCACTTAGGAGGAGAAACCAAAACTAAAGCTAGAAATGACAAAAAATGATGTGAAGTTTTATTTTAGACCACACATGATCCAAGAATAGATCCCCAACTGTGCAAGATCTAATTTCCCCGATCAGAACCATGCAAGGTAAAATACCACACGTTTCATGAGAGAAACTAGTAGAAAATTGATGCACGAGGAGAATAATGATAACTTCCAGATCCAAATGAATTGGGATGTGCACCCTTAGGAGAGTGTTCCAAATTAGGTCCACAATACTTCATTAACTGTGCAAGATAAGAAACCAACTACAACATTGTCTCTGAAATAAACAATAAATAGGAATAGGAAACAAGAAATATTTTTGGTGATGCAAGATTGCTCAAGACCCAAGATGCTCCTACATCATATAGGTAGCCTCTTCTTTTTCCATTAATGTTCTCTCAGTAGAAATAGCTTTCTCTAGTGCCCTGTAAGATTCGCACTCATCATCCACAATAGGTATCTATGTAGTGTTAGAGTAACTGAGAGGGGGGGGGGTGATCAGTTAGATTAGTTATCCTACAGTCCCAAATGCAAAGATGTAACTTACAATTCAATTTCAACAAATTCTATAGCTCAATAACATAAACTGTTATACTATCTTTGCCTTTACCAATTAGCAAACAATTATCTTGATGTGATTACCAACTAAATCAAAATGTAGTATGTAAAGTATGACAATAAAACAATCCTCACAAAAATACATAATACAATGATTTAACGTGGAAACCCTGCTAAGGGAAAAACCACTTGGGACTGATAACCCAAAATAATTTCACTCTTCTGAAGTGAGCTTAGTGAAGAGCCAACCCTATTAAAGGTTACAAAACACACTATTAGGTGGGACCTTGTTAGAGGATTTAAGACTAATAGTTATCGTCCAACCAACATTCACTATGGGGTTGATAGGATAACAATGTAAATTCATTGAATGACATAGGGCATAATATAAGACTATTTTTTATTAAGGTTAAAGTAGGTTTTGAATGGGCCCTGAAACCATTTACAATTAATTTTTGGTGGGAACTAAAGCCCTGAGTTTAAGGATAGGAAGCATTATCTCAATCCAAAGTGAAATAGCTGGGGAAACTGATAAACCTTACAACACCCCCCAACACACAATGATAGTAGAAATACTAGTAGAACACACCCAACAAAACAATAGTACCCAGTAGGAAAGTAATCAAGGAGGCTCAAGCTATTGAGACCAACGTGTAAAGCCAACACCTTACAACATCACCAAATATCTAGGGTTTTCAGGCTCCCTAAACCTTACATAAGGGTTTTGATGGCTCCCATACTAGACTTAATGAAATAGAAACTTAAGTAATTATGCAAGTAGAGTTTCAGTTGCACCAAACCATCAGGGTTTTGAAAGGCTCCCACAACCTTAAACAAAGAACTGGGTATGAGGAAAATTCCCCAAACCACTGACTCGTAAACAAATAGGAAACAACAGCTTAAATAAATGGGCATGTTAAGCTTTAGCTACACCAAACCATTAGGGTTTTGAAAGGCTCCCCCAACCTTAAACAAAGAAATGGGTATGAGGTTAGCTCCCCAAACCACCAAATCACATCCAAAAAGAAAATAATAGCTTAGATAATTGAGCATGTTACGCTTCAACTGCACTATCACACCAGGGTTTTGAAAGGCTCCCCTAACCTTAAACAAAGACAAGGGAATGAGAAACACCCCCCAATCCCCCATATCACTACCTACCAGAAAGATGGTAAGGTCATTAATGATCTCTGGAAAAATTAGAACCCTCCAGCAACAGCCAAGCACACCGATAGACTCATCAGCTACACAAGAGAAATTAGGGTTTTTAGTGGCTCCCCAAACCATAAATACTAAATTAGGAATGAGGGAGGCTCCCCATACCTCCAAATCACCATCAGCCAGAAGAAAGATAAGACTATCAGAGATTTTTGGCAAAAATAGGACTCTCCCGCTAAGGTCAAGCATAGAAGGGTTTTGAAAAGCTCCCCCAACTTTAAACACAGAGCTAGGAATGTGGGAAACTCCCCACTCCACCTGATCACAACCTACCAAGAAGAAGATCATATCTTCAAAGATCACTGGCAGAAATGGAACCCTCCAGTTATGGCCAATCTCACCACCAGAACTCCAACCCACCTCTTCCATCTAGCTACTAGCCTCCTCAATAAGCAAAGCCTCCACCTCAAAAGGAACTTCCCCCTCTAAAGAAAGTGGGAAAGAGGAGTTAAGAGGGAAAGGAACCTTCACCTCAAAATGAGCTTCCACCTCAGTAGGAAGCAAAGAAGAGGAGTAATGGGGAAAAGAAGCCATAGACTACCAAAGAGCACTATTTTGTAGCCCCGCCTCCATAAGGATCCCACACAAAACCACTCCAAGTGAGCCATCATCACACTCCCACGTGAAAGAATGATGATCCTCAGAACATGCCTGCATGACAAAGTCCCGAAGGAGGACCCATAGCATCCACTCACCATCGCAAACCTTCTAAGAAAACCAAGGATGAAACCTCTTGAAAATAAAGGGGAAAAGGAGTCCTCTAAAGCCTTTACCATTACTATAGAGAGCCCTAGCCCTAATCTCAAAATTTGTAGAAGGATAGAGATGAAGGCCTCAGGCACAAAAACTACAGTCCCCCCTCATGAGCACCCCTAAACCCCCTCCTAGGTCACTATCTACTTTGTCTAAATCTCCCTCATCTACGTTAGAACCAGGGATCCCTCCCTCATGGCCTCGACCCATGCTGCTATTGCATCCACTCCCACTCATCCCATTCCACCCATAATATAAGACTATTAGGTCCACTCGGTTAAGATTTTTTCTGTATCAATGGTTAAACTAAAATAGTAGTTGATCTAATTACAATACAACTTGTTTTGTAGATGTTTTAATCTATTCTAAGTCCTTACAAATACTCTGATCAATAATTCAATTCATTTCCTCAACATTCATTAACTTATTATCCATCGGTAATAGCTCTCTGACGCTTGATTAACTCTGCAGTTTGGTTCTCCTTCAACCAGTCTGATCAAGCATGCATGAAACTATATTCACGTGAAATCTTTGTAGTCTTCCTTCTTCCAGCATTATTTCAACAATGAAACTCAATCTCTTATATAGACAAGTAAATTGTTTTCTTTTCATCCATCAAATTTTTCCACTTGTTCTCCTTCATTGATTTTGTCACTTAAACCTTCCTCGGTAGCTGTGTTAGTAACACATTTCAATCTCATCCTTTAGATCTTCTTCAAAATTTTTCAACTATGGATCTCATAACAAACTTTATCCTTAACCTTGAAATCATAATAATTTCCACCTCATCAATTTTTGTTGGCTAAACTAATCATTTAATATTTTCATCCATACTTGGTTAACAAACAAATGCATCAATGAATACTAGCTCAGTTAATATTGTCACTTGATATACATTACACTACATTGATGTATACTAAAGTCTTCATTTACTGACCACACTGCTTTGTACATTTTTTCTTCCTTCATCATAGATTAATGAAACATAATCAAGTCAATAACATAAGGTCATAGACTCATCAATAAGTTACTCAAAGTATTCCTTATTCTCATCTTTCATATCCATCTTTCTCATGTAGATATTTTAGTTCTGCATCTCTTTCTCCCTTCTACAGATGTTTAGATGTTTGTAACTTACAAGATAAGTACTGTCAAAACTAGTTGACATCAATGACAACATATTACTAATTTAATCATCTTAAATATCAATTTAGTAACTTGGTGATCTCTAATCACTGATCTTCAAGTCATTTAGGTATTCAATCAGTTGTAGTTCATCAATCTCTCCCTTTGGCATTGATGGCAACACCAGCAATATGAAATATGTCATACACATAGAAAACATGTATTCCACAACTATGTAAGTAAATTTTGTAGTTCAATAAGCTCTCCCTATCTTGATTTTAATTTGTTTAATCGCTATGTTACATAATAGCATTACAAGTGCAGACTCTCCTCTATGGATTTTATATTTTTAGTTCTCATATTCCTTCTATTTTCAGCAACAAATATTCAACTCTCTCCCTGACTTTCTTAGATTATCTCTCCCTCAGATAGATATATCATGACCTCTCTATGTATCATATTGTTTATCTCTCCCTTTGACAATAATGCCAAAGAAAAACATAAAGTATACAGCTCTACAATAGCCAAATATCTCACTGTTGTTTGGTGTAGATAGTGTATATCAGTATACTAATATGAAAAGTCTCTATTCTAGCTCCTCAAATCTTTCCTTCAAACCTTTAGACATAATCCAAAGGGTGAGCTATGTTGCATCAACATGAATGATCTTCTGATAAGATTAGGCTGATGTAACCTCTAGATCACATTAGTGACCGGTAGATAGGGGATGGACCCCAAGTCTAGTCCTCAAGTATTCAAAAGTGTCCTTTGATAGAGGCTTAGTAAAAATATCAGCAAGTTGTTCTTTTGATGTAACATATTCTAGTTTGACTTGCTTCTCCTGTACTTTTTCTCTTATGTAGTGATACTTAATTGATATATGCTTTGTCTTTGAATGCATTACAAGATTCTTAGATATATTTATAGCACTAGTGTTGTCACAATATATATGCACTAGCTTTGTGATTACCTCATTCATCCCTTCCAACATTTGTTTGATATAAGCAATGGTTGAACAATTTGTAGTAGTAGCAACATACTTTTCTTTGGCTGTTGACTGAGAAATACAAGATTGTTTCTTACTTGTCCAAGTTACAAGTCTTTCACCAAAGAAAAATCCTCCTCTAGTTGTTCTCTTTCTATCATCTATATTTCTAGCCCAATCAACATCGGTGTAAACTCTTAGTTCAAAATTGCCTTCCTTAGGATACCATAAACCATAGTCCTTTGTTTTCTTCAAGTATCTCAAAATTCTTTTTGCAACAACCATATGTGAATCCTTAGGATTGGCAGAAAATCTAGCCACAATCCCAACTGCATGTGCAATATCAGGCCTACTGTGTACAACGTACATCAATTTACCAATCATAGATTGGTACAATGTTTGATTGACCTCAGTTGATTCATCATCTTTTGTTAGTTTGAATCATGTGGCCATCAGTGTTCCAACTGGTTTAGCATCTTCCATGCCAAATGTTTTCAATACTTCCTTAATGTACTTTGATTGTGTGATAAAAATTCCATCACTTTACTAAATAACCTGCAAGCCTAGAAAGAATTTAATCTCTCCAAACATTGACATTTCAAATTCCCTTCTCATCTCATTAGAAAAAGATTTACATATGTGATCTTGTCCTCCAAAGATTATATCATCCACAAATATTTTAGCAATTAAAATAGTATCATCAGATCCTCCTTTCATGTACAAATTATTGTTTTCACTAGTTCTTACAAAACCAATACTTAAAAGATAAGTATGTAACCTTTCATACCATTCTCTCAGTGCTTGCTTCAATCCATATAAAGCTTTATGTAATCTACATACCATGTCTTTCTGATTTGGATCAACAAATCCTTCTAGTTGTTCTATGTAGACCTCCTCTTCTAGTATTCCATTCAAAAATGTTGACTTGACATCTATTTTCTATGCCTTAAAGTTCTTATGTGCAGCATGTGCAAGTAACATACAAACTCCTTCTAGTCTAGCAACAGGTGCAAAAGTTTTACCATAATCAATACCTTCTTCTTGTGCATATCCCTTGCAAACTAGTCTAGTTTTATTCCTAGTAACTTCTCCATTCTCATTCAGCTTATTTCTGAAAATCCATTTAGTACCTATAACATTTTTATCTTTTGGTGTAGGTACTAAAGTCCATGTCTTATTTTTCTCTATTTTTTCAATCTCTTCATTCATAGCATCAACCCATTCATCATTCTCAAGTGCAACCTTAACATTCTTTAGTTCAAACTCACAAACTAAGCATGTGTTCTATCTTAACTTACTTCT
This sequence comes from Chamaecyparis obtusa, assembly GCA_027943335.1. NCBI lineage: Eukaryota > Viridiplantae > Streptophyta > Pinopsida > Cupressales > Cupressaceae > Chamaecyparis > Chamaecyparis obtusa. Next base: position 140,674 of record BSBK01006275.1, read on the forward strand.
TGTTAGCATACCAGCTTGCTTATCTCCAATGATTTGGTTCTTAGGATGATGTCTTCTGAAAAATCTTTCTAGCACTTGATCTCTTCTTTATTCTTCATTTTGTTCAGGTTCATTTCTTTGTTTGGTAGCTTCTTCCTGATCCTTGGTTTCCCTTTGTTGTTCTTAGGTGTTGTTTTCCTGATGCTCAATTGAATCAGCCTATGGCTTTGGTAGGTATTGTGGATGTTCAAAATAAGTGAATCTACCATATTATTCTAGATCCTTAGTGCTTTCTTCATCATTTTTATCAGCAAATTCATCAAATCTGACATTTGCACTTTCAATCGTCCTATTAGTAACCTTATTCAGACACTTATAAGCTTTGTTTTTAGTAGAATATCCAAGGAATATTCCCTCATCACCTTTAGAGTCAAATTTCCCATTTCTATCATCTTTCAAAATAAAACATTTTCTACCAAAAATTTTGAAGTAACTTACACTCAGTGTGTGTCCAAACCATAACTCATAGGGTGCCTTGTTTGTGTCTTTCTTTAGTTGTACTCGGTTCAATACATATACAACTGTGCTAACTACTTCTCTCTAGTATAGTTGTGCAATATTATTTTCAATCATCAGTGTTCTTGCACAATCAACAATAGATTTGTTTCTTCTTTCAGCAATCTCATTAGGCTGTGATGTTCTTGGTGTAGAAACATGTCTTTTGATGCCATGCTCATTAAAATAGTTAGTGAATTCATTAGAAATAAACTCACCACCTCTATAAGATCTTAAACATTTTAGTTCTTTTCTGGTTTCTTTTTCATCTTTAGCTTTATACCACTTAAACATCTTAAATTCCTTAGATTTCTCTTTTAAAAACATGACAACCATCAATCTAGTATAGTCATTAACAAACATAATGAAATATCTATCTCCATAGTAGCTTTGAGTTCTCATGGGACCACATAGGTTGATGTGAACTAACTCCAAGATTCTTTCTATTGAATAGTCTTTACTTTTAAAACTAGATTTTGGCATCTTCCCTTTCAGACATTGATGACACATAACATGATTAGTTTTAGTTAGCCTAGGCAGTCCTCTAACTTTTCTCTTTCTACTGATCTTAATCATGTTATCAAAATTTACATTGCACAACCTTTTGTGCCACAACCATGCATGTTCATCTTAACCACTAAACAAGAAGTCTTAGCATTGTCAAGATAAAATAAGTTACCTTTTCATTGTCCTCTTGTTCCAATAAGCTTTCCATCTTCATTATAGATCTTCACCTTCTTTCTTTCAAATGCCACTTGCTGACCTGAGTTATTATGCTGAGCTACACTTAATAGATTATAATTTAGTCCTTTTACCCAATAAGCATTGTCACATCTAATTTCATCATTTATCATTAAGGATCCCTTTCCTTTAACCATGTAAGGAGTATCATTGCCCATTTTTACTAATCCTCCATTATAATGCTCAAGATGATCAAACTTATCTTCATCACCAGTCATGTGATGTGTACAACCACTATCAATGATCCAAGTATCATTTTTACTAACTTTAGAAATGAGTGTTGTTTCTACATACCTTTTTTCTTCCTCTGAATCATCCTTCATTACAACAAATACAACCTCAACATCATTATCTGAGTCAGTGTCAATGTCCTCATCTTCAACTAAATAACATGCCTTTTTGCCCTTATCTTTGTGATCTTGGTTATTTCTATTGTAGTGTTGGTAGCCTCTATTATTTCTTCTTTCATAGCTTCTATCACCAGATCAATCTTGATTTTTATCTTCCTCCTTCCTCTTGGGACATCTAGCAGTAGTATGACCAACCTCTTTACAATTAAAACATGCTAAAGGTAATTTTCCTTTATATCTACCTTTACCTTTAGGTAGTCTCCAGGCCATAAGAGCTTCAAGTTTATCCAGCTCATCATCATTATTACTATCACTTATATCATGTCTACTACTAGACTTATCAATCTTCAAAGAAGACATAAAATCAGACTCAATAGATGGTACAACATTGTTATCAAAATTGTTCAGATCAAAAGTAGTTAACTTACCAATCAGACTATCAAGAGTAAGAGTGTTGTTAGGTGTAGACCTCATTTCATGTATTGCAGATATTCTAATTGCATATGCAGGCAACAAGGGTCTTAGAATCTTACTTACCACTATATCTTCATCAATGACACCACCAGATCCTTAGATAGCATTGACGACCTCTTTTATTCAGTTTGAGTATTGTGTGATGTTTTCTCCTTCTTTCATCTTCATATCATCAAATTAGCCTCTTAAGCTTTTAGCTCTAGCTCTTTTCACATTTGCATCACCACCATAAACTTGAGCAAGTTTGTCCCACATTTCCTTTGAAGTAGTGCAATTCTTGACATCTTCAAATTCAGCATCAAATAGAGAAACAACAATCTCTATCATAGTAATGTTATGTTCATGTCCATCTCTCAACTGATCAAGAGTCAAAGGTCTTGTCAGCGGTGCTAAGTAGCCATTTTCCAGTAGGGTTATAGCAAAATCACCAATTCCTTATATGTGAAGTCTCATTCAGCTTTTCCATATAGTAAAGTTTTCCTTGTTCAACTTCGACACTTCCCTTTTATACATCTTGCAATCTTCGTATTGAAGTCCTTAAAACTTGTTCCAAGCAACCAATATGCTTTGATACCAATTGTTAGTATAACTAAGAGGGGGGGGTGAATCAGTTAGATCAGTTATCCTGTTACAAGTAGTAGTTGTTGTTGCACCAAAAGATTGACCTGTTAATGCCCGATACAACCACTTGACTTATAGAAGATATAGGAGGCGGTTAAGCCATGTCACAAATCCTGAGGGGAGTTCTGAACATTATTCCAACAATCTCCCCCTCATCATTACCTGAGGGGATTCAAACTTGTGACCAAGCTCTAATACCACTTGTTACAAGTAGTAGTTGTCATTGTACCAAAAGATCGACATGTGAATGCCCGATACAACCACTAGACTTATAGAAGACATAGGAGCCGGTTAAGCCATGTCACAAATCCTGAGGGGAGCACTGAACATTTTTCCAACATATCCTATAGTCCCAAATGAAAAGATGTAACTTACAATTCAATTTCAATAAATTTTGCACCTTGTTAACATAAATTGTTATATTGTATGTGCCTTTACCGATTAGCAGACAATTATCTTAATGTGATTAGTGACTAAATCAAAATATAGTATGTAAAGTATGACAATAAAACAATCATCATAGAAATAAATAACACAATGATTTAACATGGATACCCTGCTAAGGGAAAAACCACCTGGGACCGGTAACCCAAAATAATTTCACTTTTTTGAAGTGAGCTTGGTGAAGAGCCAACCCTGTTAAAGGTTACAAAACACACTGTTAGGTGCGACCTTATTAGAGGATTTAAGACTAATAGTTATCGTCCAACTAGAATTCACTATGGGGTTGATAGGATAAAAATGTACATTCATTGAATGACATAGGGCATAATATAAGACTGTTAGGTGCACTCAGTTAAGAGATTTTCTATATCAATGGTTAAACTAAAAAAGTAGTTGATCTAATTACAATAAAACATTTTTTGTAGATGTTCAGATCTATTCTAAGCCCTTACAAATCCTCTGATCAATAATTTAGTTCAGATCCTCAACATTCATTAACTTACTATCCCTCGGTAATAGCTCTCTAACACTCGATTAACTCATCAATTCAGTTCTCCTTCAACCAATCTAATCAGGCATGCATGAAACTACATTCACACAAAATCTTTGAAGTCTTCTTTCTTCCAGCATTATTTCAATAATGAAACTCATATCTCTTATATAGACAAGTAAACCATTCTCTTTTCATCCATTAGATAATTCTTCTTGTTCTCCTTCATTGATTTTTCCTCTTAAACCTTCCTCGGTAGTTGTCTCAGTAACACGTTTCAATCTCATCGTTTAGATCTTCTTCAAATTTTGTCAGTCGTGGATCTCATAAAAAACTTTATTCTTAACCTTTAAATCATAATAATTTTAGCTCATCAATTTTTGTTGGCTAAACTAGTCATTTAATATTTGAACATCCATACTCGGTTAACAAACAAATGCGTTGATCAATACTAGCTCGATTAATACTATCACTTGGTATACACTACACTGGCTTGGTGTATACTAAAGTCTTCATTTACCGACCACACTACTTTATACATTTTTGCTTCCTTCTTCATCATAGATTAATGCAACATAATCAAGTCAATAACATAAGGTCATAGAATCATCAATAATTTACTCAAAGTATTCCTTATTCTCATTTGTCATATCCATCTTTCTCATGTAGATATTTTAGTTCTTCATCTCTTTCCCCCTTCTATAGATGTTTAGATGTTTGTAACTTACAAGATAAGTACTGTCAAAACTAGATGACATTAGTGACAACATATTACTAATTTAATCATCTTACATATCAATTCAATAGCTCGATGATCTCTAATCACTGATCTTCAAGTCATTTAGGTATTCAATCAGTTTTAGTTCATCATGTATAAGGTGCAGATGACATAGACATAGATGGGGTGTCATCAGCCCACCTAAAGTAGTCACATCCATCGCTATCCTACAATATAGATCTAAGTTAGTATTGCTATAATGACTAATATTTATTCTTTGTAAACATTTAAATATTGTACAATTAACAACCTTTTTTCTTATTTATGTAAGTTCAAAATTTATGCTCTAGATTAGTGTTTGTGTGTTACGTCCTCAACATGCAACGGACTCCATCACCATAGTCACACATAGGGACATTTAGCATAGCCATCACCACTATATCAAACAATTTCTTGTTCATTCATACTACTGAAGAAACCAAACCTAGAATTGGAGACAGATAACAACATTCATATAAAAAATGACTATTTTCTATCAGTACAAAACCAAAAATTTTCATTTATGTTGATATTACAAATTTATACAAAAAATACAATGAAACATCTATAGCATCAGATAGAAGTTGGGGAAGAACAATATCCATGAACTGAATGGTGGTTTGAAAACACACAATTAAATAATAAAATATAGGGAAATCCACGCTCTATGCCCTTATGCCCCACATTCAGTGAGAAACCATCTCATATCCTGCTCATTCTTCCCATTACTATCTATACTATTAGATGGTCAATCTTGCATCTACAAACTACACATGATAGAAAAACTAAAACTTGTTTATTTTAAAATGGAATACACCAAGGAGTACCATTAGAAATATTAACCGTTTACAAACATGAACAGTAAACAATCATCAGATAGCTCATTTTTTTTATCATCATGTGGATAGTTTTGGCATCAATGTTTGAAATAGCTTCTAGATTCAATTGTGTAGATGTTTCTCGCATCAACATTTTGGATTACACTATGTGATCCATCATCAAGATGAAAGAGAGCAAAATTATTGCAATAGAGAAAAATGGACTTTTCTTTCAATCATTTTTCTCTCTTTCATCCTTATGAAGGATCACAGGGTGTGATCAGAAACATTGATGCAAAAATATCTACAAAATCAAATCCAGAAGCTATTTCAAACATTTTTAATGTCATAATTTGTGTAGTATCACAATATCATCATATGTGTGGTCTCAGAACTATCCATTTCTATTTCTGTACCTATCACATGGTTTTGAAAAATGAATGAAATGTCAAAAGAAATTCAGGATGAAATAGAGCATTGAACAAAGTAGAATTATTCCACTTAATTTTTTAATGCAACAGTAATAACAAGATGGCTAGGGTATATACATATAACATGGGAGAGAATCATGAAAAATGCAATCGTCTACCAAAACACATTTATATCACCATCTCTTCTGAAGAACTAGAAATGAATAGTTCTGAGAGTACACATTGACAATGGATTAAATTAAGCTTTTATCATGTGGTAGTCCTTGGTGTATTCCACTAAATATGTTAAAAGTAACAAGACAAGATATATACCACTAAATATGTATTCCGCTAAATATCTAAAGATGCAATTATATAAATGATACATATAAGGTTATGAATGCAAATGTCAGTTACTAGATAGTAGGTAGATGAGGGACATTTTCATATTATTGTTAAGAGATAGTTTCATAATGTAGTAAACTTTTCACAATAATACAGATATATACCATTTTATTTCTAGTGGACATGGTAGTCATGCAATGATAGCCATGCATGGAAGAATGTTCAATCTGAGATTAATATCAAATCTGGATCAATGACTCTAACCAAATGGTCAACCATTAAAGTACTTTTTTCAGATGTAGGTGATGTTATGAAACTAGATGTGCAGAGAAAATAAATGTTCTAAAGTTTCTCCTACCTCAATTAATTTTGATTCAAGGAAACATGCTACTTGGTGTAAAGGGGTTAAACCCAGCCATCAACACATTTCTCCTCTACACAAAGGGGAGCCAACTCTGAGCCTAAGGAACAGTGTACATTAAATCCAATTGACAAAGCATCTACATTGTCTTCACTAAATAAAGTCAATGCTACTGATTTTCAAAATGCACAAAGGTTCAATGTGCTATGAATACATCTTTGGCACAGAACAACCAGAATAATCCCATGGCTCGATTCAAGCCAAAATGATCTATGACATAGCAACCTCAGTTCTTGGGGTCAAACAACCTTAGCTTCTGATGAGGGTTCCCACTCTTCTAGGTTGATAAGAACTCCTTAGGTTTTGTGTCATTCTTGAAGAATAATAATAGACCATGGTACTTTTTTTCACAACACATTTTTATCATCTTTGAAAGCAACGACAAAAATGGTCTTGGGTTGTTTACAGTATGACAGACAATGAGACATTAGATATTGTAGGAGGTAATCCTAAGAAGTCTGATAGTGGAGTCTTGGTCAATGGTACAATTTCCACTCAAATTAGGACCGAAGATGTTTTACTACTCAAATTAGGATTGAAGATGTAAAAAATATTGTAAACAAATTGTGAAGAACATCTTAATTCTCAAGTTAAAAAAAAATAACAAAAGAATATTTTTACATTTCATTTCAATAGAAACAAAAAAATTTTATTATGAAAAACAACTTCAAACATTATGAAAAAGACTAGAATCTATATATCAAAATGTAGACCAGAATCTATCTCATAGAAAATTATTTCATTAACTCATCAATTAACAAATCTTCACTTTTTTCTTGTTACTAAAACCTTTCATAACATTGTTCATAGTGGCAGAGATCTCTTGTTTGTTGTCATACATCCTACTCTGTTACTATCAAGAGGACATTATACTACATTACAAGCAGACATTTAAATCACTATGAAAAACAACTTCAAAACATAAACATAGAGATGTGGAATGTTTAAATGGACTTAGCAACTGATATAAATATAAACATGATTAATCACAGACTAATCTAACCATATCTATAAAATTTATCTATTCATACTTATTGTTAATCTATTAATTAAAGTTAAAGAAACAATGATCTCCCAAGTCAGTAACAAAAACTATGTTTCACCACTAAATCATCAACCAAAATACAGTTGTATCACTGTATGTGAATGAAGTATGATAAAGTTTCAACTCATGACAAATTTTGATAAAGTATGTAGAAAATAGCTATAATCCACCAAATGTGGTTGCTATCCAATGCACTCTCTCATCCTCACTCATCAACAAGAACCCTTTGGATCTTCCATGTTGAACCATGAAGGTGTCGTATACCCTTAGGAATACACCTTGACTCAATTCAAGGATGAATTTGAGAGCAGTATATGCGCCCATCAAAGCATTGTCATCATCAAATTTATCAATTTTGTGAAGGTGAACATTGTTGATGCCATATTTTATTTTCTTCATTGTTTCACAGATGACATCCAAGGAAGTGGCCATACTTTCCTTTCTCCTCTTTCCCATCCTTGATGATGATGATGTAGGAGTTACTCTACAACTTTTAGTTGCAGTGGATGGATTGGAAGGATTATAAGGGTCTTCATCCAAATCAATAGCAATATCAAGATGTATACTAAAACCAATATCCTCTTCATCATGCACATTGAATGGATCTTCCATAGGGTTCTCTTCTTCAATCTCATGGGCCATCATAGTTGTATTACCTTTAGCATTGTCATTACCCATAATTTCACCTAATTCATTGAAGTATTGGAAGGGCTACCTCTTACACACTTTGGCATTTTTTAATTCTCTTCTCTACATGTTGGCATAAATAAATGGATTAGGTTCTTTGTCTTTCATTATTAACTTTATAACAAGGAAATATTATTTCCATCAAAATAGTAGAGAGATCACCCTAACTTCAGAAGCTCATCCCACATGCTATCATCAGCATCCATGCATTGAGTTTCCTCATTCCAAGCAAAACCACTTGTATTTCTTAGCTTTTTCATCACTTTATATGAAAGCTTCCATGCTTTTTTTAGGGATGAATGCTTGGTAGTTATTCTATAGTATTTTTTGTTGCATTCATGACTATGATTGTCATTGATGTCAACACAGTGATCTTCTGGAGACTTGCAGAGAAGCAGACACTATTTGGATTAGCGCACGTGGGATATTGAAGTTAGAACTATGTGATGTTGAGGATATACTCTTTGATATGTTATATGTTGATGGTTAAGAGAACAGACAACAATTCATTTATTCATGGAAGTTATGAGCATTTTGGTGGAAGCAGTATTCAGGCAGTGTTCCTGAGTAGCGATTTGTGGAAATCGGATGATATCTCATAATCGGGATGGAATATAGTTTTGTGTAGTTAAAGGGAAGTTATAGACACATTGATAGTGATTTGGATGACATTGCAAATTTTGAGGTCACACGAGTGGAGAATTATTGTTTTTGGAAGTCAACAATTTTGTGTAATTTTGATGTAGCATGTGGAAACCTTTATTTTGTAATTGTGTGCTGACTCACTTGTAATTATTTGAGTGTGGTATAAAGGAAGGAATTTTTTTCCTTGTTTTAGTATGATGAGGAATATGGTTGAATATGAATGTATGCATGAAGTGAAGAAAAGAGCTAATGCAGTTGTGAAAGTGAAATTGTAAAGGAAGACATCCAAAGTACAGAGATCTGAAATTGAGATCTGGTGTAGCAGTGAGTGTGGTTTGGCATAGTGAAGGAGGTAACATATTTTCTATTATTCTATTGAATAATATTGAGATCAGTTGGACATTGTGTTCAGTGATCTTGCCATTGAAGTTGTTTGGGTAGTGGGTCCTTCTATCTTCCATAACTCTTAATAGGGTTAGAATCTTTTAATAGGGATTCAAAATCTCCTAACCAGGATTCATATGTATTGAATGTATTTCATAAGACTCCTAACAAATTCCATCCTTTCACAAAGAACATTCATATTAGTGCATCTTTTGTGGGCATCATTCCCATTGAGGTTTACTCTTTGATCAAGAGGTTCTCTAGTCAACATATCTTGTGTCATTGTGTTATTGTGTATGAATATCTTTCTATGGTTGGTAATTATATTTCTTACATGGATAAATGTTGTTGAAATTGATAAAAGTTATAATTATTAGATAACTGATTCACGCCCCCCCCCCTCTTAGTTATCTTGGTACACTTTACTTTCTAACAATTGGTATCAGAGTAGCAGGTCCTTGAAAGTGAATTTTAATAGCTTAAGGAGATCCATGGTGAATTTTAGGAAAAAAAGCTCTAAGTTTGATGGAGTAAATTTTGACAGCTAGAAAGAGAAGATGAAGACACATCTATTGTTTTTAGGACTAGGTTATTGGCTGATTACAAAGAATGATAAGACTATCATTGAAGAGGACAATCTTGAGACATGTTCTAGTGATGAGAGAGATATATTCATGTGTAACATACTTGCAAGAGAAGCACTTTTGACAGCCCTTTTGGAAAATGAGTACAGTCAGGTAAAATGTTTGAAGAAATCTTATGAAATTTGGAAAGGTTTACACTCTACTTTTGAAGGTGATGAACATGCAAAGAAAGTTAGATTACATAATTGGATATGTGAATTTGAAGACATAAGAATGATGGAAGATGAATCTGTTAGAAGCTATATTGGTAGAATGTTAGAAATTATTGCAGGGATAAAATCTTGTGGAGGAACAAAGATAGAGAATAAAGTGATATGGAAAATTCTGAGGACATTGACTCCTATATTTAAGTAGACAACGCAAATGATTGAACAAGTTATACCTTGTACTTTTAACTTTACAAGAGAGACTCTTCTTGGAAGATTGGAAGTAGTAGAAATGAACCTAAGGCTATCAGGAGACTTTCCTAGAATGGAGACAGCATTCAGTGCTCTTAGTGTTCACCCTACTTTGTCAAGAAGCATCAGTGTGAGCGGAGATTATGTTGGTGGTAGTAGATCTAGAAATGAAGAAGACAAAAAAATTGAAGATGGTATTGCCTTTCTTGTGAAGAGAGAACCAGATGGTAAGAAAATCTTTAAATGTTGGACTTGTCAAGAATATGGTCATTTTGCATATAAATGTCCTAAGAGAGTTAAGAAGTACAGAAACAATTTCAAGCCTAGAAGATCTAAGGAATGTTATTATGCTAATTATGAATATTTTGAAACTAGTATAGAAAGAACTCTAAGTGAAAGTGATACTAAGAATAATGATGACATAGGATTTGTAGCAATTAAAGAAGAGAATCCTGAAACTGATGTTAAGGAAGAAAAAGCCTTAGTTTACCAAGTTGAAAAGAAATTTGATTGGATTATAGATAGTGGTTGTTCAAATCATATGATTGGAGATATGAAAAAGTTCATAAAGTTTAACAATTATGATGGAGGATTTGTGAGAGTTGGAAACAATGCACCTTGTTTGATTAAAGGTATAGGATCTATTACTCTTGATGGAAAGACTAATACTGATGATGTTTACTTTGTGGATGGTTTGAAACATAATCTTTTGAGTGTTGGATAGTTAGTTGATAAAGGATATCAAGTTTGGTTTACTGAGAAAACTTGTGTGATAACTTAGGATAAAGATGGAAATATGATTTACTGAGATGACATGTTTGATTACTAAGATCAATGATAGTTGGTTATGGCACAAAATGTTTTTTCACATAAATTTTGATAACATTGTGAAAGTGAGTACTACACTTGCAGTAAGGGATTTGCCTAAAATTATGAAGCCTACTAACATGATTTGCAAAGAATGTGTGATGGCTAAGTAGAAGAGAAGTTCATTTCCTAGTAAGAAGTTTACATTTGAAGAGAAGTTGGAGATTGTTCATACAGACTTGAGTGGTCCTACCAGGACTAGAGGATTCTATGGAGAAAGGTATTTTATGATTCTTGTTGATGATTTTACAAGAATGATGTGGATTGCATTTCTTAAAGAAAAGTATGAAGCATTTGATAAGTTTAAGATCATTAAGAATAAAGTTGAGAATGAATCTGGAATGAAGATTAAATGTTTGAGATCTGATAGAGGTGGAGAATTTACTTCTAGAGAGTTTAACACCTTTTGTGAGGTGAATGACATTAAGAGATAGTTTTTAGCCCCTAGAAAACCTTACAAAAATGGTATTGTAGAAAGAAGAAATAGATCAGTGACTGAAGCAACAAGAGCTATGTTATTTGAGAATGATTTGGTGAAGATATTCTAGAGAGAAGCAGTGAACACAGTGGTGTATACAATGAATAGAGTACAAATCAGAGTAGACACAGACAAGACACCCTATGAATTATGGTTTGGACATACACCCTTAGTTAAGTATTTTAGAATTTTTGTAAGAAAATGTTATATAAAGATAGATGATGATATTGGAAAGTTTGATCCTAGAAGTGATGAAGGTATTTTTGTTGGATATTCTTTTAAGAGAAAAGCATATAGATGTTACAATAAGAGAACTAAGACTATTGTTAAGAGTGCAAATGTTAAAGTTGATGAAAATTTCAAAATTTAGAAGAGAATGCTTGATTATGAATTTGATGAAGGAACTCATCCTAAGCCTAACTCTGAAACTACTAAACTATTCTATGAGATTGACAGTGATTTGGTGAATCAAAGTCATAGTGAAGTCATTGAAGAACTGACAACTGAAGTAAGATCTGAGACAGTGACACCTAACAAGAATTTATCAAGAAATCATCCTATTGAGAAAGTTATTGGAAGCATTAAAAGAGGAGTTCTAACTCAAAATAAGGTACAAGAATAGTTGTGTTTGATTGCTAAAATTGCACCTAAATCTACTAGTGAAGCTTGTGAAGATGAACATTGGATTAATGCTATGAAATAAGAACTAGATCAGATTGAAAATAATAAGACATGGGAATTGGTCCCTAGACCTAAAGATAAGAATGTTATTGGAACTAAATGGGTATTTAGAAATAAGATGAATGAACAAGGAGAAGTAGTAAGAAACAAAGCAAGATTGGTATGTAAGGGATACTCACAGCAAGAAGGAATTGACTATGAAGAAACTTTTGCACCAATAGAAAGAATTGAAGTAGTAAGAATGTTTTTGGCCTATGTAGCTTTTAAGAAATTCAAAGTATATTAGATGGATGTGAAGTCCACATTTCTGAATGGTGAATTGGAAGATGAAGTCTACATTGAGCAGCTGAAGGTTTTCCTTTGACTCAAGAAGGAGACATGGTATGTAAATTGAAGAAAGCATTATATGGACTAAAGCAAGCACCTAGAACTTGGTATGTCAAATTGGATAAGTATTTATTAAAATTGGGATTTACAAAAGGAACAGCTGATAGCAATCTGTACACAAAAGAAATTGAAAATGGTTTGTTGATTGCAGTTATTTTTGTTGATGACATTATTTTTGGAGGAGAAGATGAAGCTAGTGACAAATTTGCTGATGAAATGAAGACTAAATTTGAAATGAATAATGATTGGTGAGATGAAATACTTTTTTGGATTATAGATAAAACAAAATAGTGGTGGTATTTTTGTAAGTCACACAAAGTACTTGAATGACTTGTTGAAAATATTTGGAATGGAGAACTGTAAACTAGTTGGAACACCTATGGTAACTAGAAAAATTATCTATCACAAATGAAACACCAACAGTTGAACAGAAGAAATACAAATCCATGATTGGAGGATTGTAGTACTTGACACATACAAGACTTGATATAGCACATTCAGTTGGAATTGTAGCAAGATTTCAAGCTGAACCTAGAGAATCACATTATGCAGTAGTAAAGAGGATATTGAGATATTTAAGAGGCACAATGGACTATGGATTGTGGTATGAAAAATCTGAGATTTTACCCTATGTGCATATACAGATGCTGATTGGGGAGGCAGTGTTGATGATAAGAAAAGCACCAATGGTGGAGCATTTTTCTTTGGAGGAAGATTGATTTCTTGGCTAAGCAAGAAGCAGAATTGTATCTCACAAAGCACAATAGAAGCAAAATATGTAGTAGTAGCAAACAATTGTAACCAGATAATTTGCATGAAGCATATGCTGAAAGATATTGGAATAAAGTTTGTTGAGCCTATTTTCATACATTGTGACAACACTGGCACAATTAGTATGCCTAAGAATCCTATATTACATTATAAGACAAAGCATATAGAGATCAAGTATCATGTTGTAAGAGAGAAAGTTGCTGAGAAAGAAGTCAGACTAGAGTACATAAGCACAAAGGAGAAGATAGTAGATATAATTACAAAGCCTTTGCCTAAGGATACATTTGAGTATCTGAGAGGTATGCTTGGTGTTATGCCTCAGCCTACTTTTGGGTAATGATGCATTTGGTTGCATCTATCCAATGGCATATGAGCCTTATCTTTTCTCTTGGATTTGATGTTGGTACTTCCTCTATGGGGGAGTATGTGTATTTGAGCTAAGTCATGAGGACTCTAGTGAATGTATTTTCTAAATAGTGTCTTTTGACATTAGAGTTGTTGTTGACATAATGATTGAAACTTCTATCATTGATGTCAATGGGGGAGAACTGGACATGAAAAAATAGTTGTACCATCTATTGGAGAGAACTGAATAGGAAAATGAAGCAAGATTTGATTGATGCAGTAGTGTTGCAGTATTGGATTTTTGGAACATTGGATGTTTTACATCTATGTTTCCATCAATGCCAATGGGGGAGATTGTTAGGAATGAATGCTTGGCAATCATTCTGTAGTAGTTTTTGTTGCATTCATGACTATGATTGTCATTGATGTCAACACAGTGATCTTTTGGAGACTTGCAGAGAAGCAGACAGTGTTTGGATTAGCACACGTGGGATATTGTAGTTGGAGCTATGTGATGTTGAAGATATACTCTTTGATATGTTATATGTTGATAGTTAAGATCACAAATAGAAATTCATTTATTCATGGAAGTTATGATCATTTTGGTGGAAACAATATTCAGGCAGTGTTCCTGAGTAGCGGTTTGTGGAAATTGGATGATATCTCATAATCGGGATGGAATCTAGTTTTGCACAATTAAAAGGAAGTTATAGACACATTGATAGTGATGTGGATGATAGTGAAAACTTTGAGGTCACATGAGTGGAGAATTATTATTTTTGGAAGCTGACAATTTTGTGTAATTTTGATGTAGCATGTGGAAACTTTTATTTTGTGATTGTGTTCCGAATCATTTGTAATTATTTAAGTGTGGTATAAAGGAAGGAATGTTTTTCCTTTTTTTAGTATGATGAGGAATATGGTTGACTATGAATGTATTCATGAAGTAAAGAAAAGAGCTAATGCAGTTGTGAAAGCAAAATTGTGAAGGAAGACATGCGATGTACAGAGATCTAAAATTGAGATCTAGTGTAGTAGTGAGTGCAGTTTGGCACAGTCAAGGAGGTAACATATTTTCTATTATTCTATTGAATAATCTTGAGATCAATTGGATAGAGTGTTCAGTGATCTTGCCATTGAAGTTGTTTGGGCAGTGGGTCCTTTTGTCTTCCATAACTCTTAGCAGGGTTAGAATCTTTTAACAGGGATTCAAAATCTCCTAACCAAGATTCATATGTACTGAATGTATTTCATAAGACTCCTAACAGAGTCCATCCTTTCATAAGGAATATTCATATTAGTGCATCTTTTGTGGGTATCATTCCCACTGGGGTCTACTCTTTGATCAAGAGGTTCCCTAGTCAACATATCTTGTGTCATTATGTTATTGTGTATGAATATCTTTCTATGGTAGGTAATTATATTTCTTACATGGTTAAATGCTGTTGAAATTGATAAAATTTATAATTATCAGATAACTAATTCACCCCCCCCCCCTCTTAGTTATCTTGGTGGACTTTACTTTCTAACAGTTTTCAGCTTGTTTTTGAAATTGTCCTTTGTTATATCGAGGTGCATATCTATGTTGAACCTTCTCTCAATGGCGGTCCACACTTCTTTTTTGAATCCCCCATCACCTTTTCTTCCAAGATGTACCTTCTCAAGGAGAAAGTCTAGAAACTAGTGTTCCATCTCTTTTGTCCACATTATCTTCTTTGAGGAAGAAGATATTTGGCTCGTGTTATCGGTTTCTTCCATGCTCATCATTAGTTTTATGTATGCCATGCTCTAGATTAGCTGATCACAATGTACATATTGTTGTTAATGGTATAAACATATTGTTGTTAATGGTAAAAACATATGACATGGAATATCTTTGTGGACATATAATTGTATCATTGTATCTGCATACATCGGTATGATATAGCAAATAAAAAACCAACATGTCCAATACTTCTAGATACAAAAAAAAGAAAAAGGAAACCATGATGTAAAACAAAGTATCTTCATACATTAGTTTACTCAAATAAAACACATTGACCCATAAAATTCCAATACTTCTAGATACAAACAAAAGACAAAGGAAACCATCATGTATATCAAAGTATCTTCATACATCAGTTTACTCAAATAAAACACATTGACCCATAAAAGTCCAATACTTCCAGATAAAAACAAAAGAAAATGGAAACCATCATGTAGTCTTGATCCATAAAAGAACAACTATTATCAGGATTTGTAGTCTTCCCACATTCTACTTTCTATATCATCTCATAACAATTCCCACTGGTCTTTGTCATACTGCGACAACCCATATGTCTCCAGCATTGGTACATCTATCCCATCATGATCATCATCCTCTTCAGTACCAATTTTTGATGGAATGTCATCCTCTATCATAATGTAGTTGTGTAGTATGCAACATGCTAATACAATATGGGCTTGTGTCATGATAGAATAAGATGTGGTATGCCTCAAGATTGGAAAATGCTGCTTGAGAATACCAAATGTATGCTCTATTGAATTTTTAAGAGAGGAGTGTCAGTGGTTGAACAACTCTTGTCGAGATTTTATTGGATTCTCTCTTGAAAATGCCTTCAAGTGGTAGCGTGTACAACAATAAGGAGAAAGAAATCCAGGTGCATTGGGATATCCAGCATCCACTAGAAAATATTTTCCTACATAAATAAAGTAGATTATTAAAACTTGAAACATTGATTGTACCCTTAAGTATATTAAACTATGATTTGGCTTACCGAGGGGAACAACAAGAGGATTTTCTCTTGATAGAGCTAAAGCTAGAATGTGACTATCCATAGCAGACCCTTCCCAACTACCAAGGTAGTACTGAAACTTATAATCGAAGGAACACACACCCATAACATTTTTTGACGGGATGCCTTTTCTATCATGATATTTATCCTACATATCGACGTCGATGGTGATTGGTATATGGGTTCCATCAATAGCTCCAACACAATCCTATATGATATAATACAATTATCAATTCTATAGTCAACCAATAATATGATAAGGATAAAAATCCATAAAAGAAATTTGTAACAACATAAGAATTACCTTAAAGAATGGATCAAAACATTCATTCCACTAATTTCAAGAGTGTTTGGAATAGGTGGTATAAAGCAATCCTTTTGGAGTGCTAAGATATCCCTCAACACCTTGTGAAAGTAATAGGATTGTCTCTCCTGAGTGCCCAAATTTGTGGGAAATCTTGTGGTTCCTCAGATTGTGGCCAAGGGTGTGGAGGAACATCACAAGTTGTTCTTCTAATGTCGAGTGTATTGTATATGTCAAGCTTCCTTTTAGCCTTAGGATAGTAGCTAGACAAAAGAAGGCTCCCTTACTCATGTGAATTTGATCATGACAATCCACATCGTTGGAATGAATAACCATTCTATAAAAAGTAATTCCTTTTCTTATTGGTTTACCCGTTTGTGCACTACCTTCTCGAGCTACCACTACTTTGGCTATGCCAAGAAGAGCTGTGAGAAGATGAGAATATGTGGTCTCCATAGCTACACATCCTAGAATGTCAATATTCTCAATAGGATCCATCAATGGCCTGAAATGTGGACAAACACAATGATCTGAGCAAGGAGATATCCAGTATGAAGCACAAAGATAAAGCGTATAGTAGTACATAATCAAAAAGATTACATGGAAGGGGAAATTGGCACCAAAGAGGCAATGAAGTCAGGAAATCATGTACTAGTGCTTATATACAATCTAGAGCACTGAAAAAATAGAATTTTAACTTACCCAGGTCGAATAGCCTATACTTATTTCACAATAATATAACAGTCGATCTAGCTAGTTGAGATTATGGATTCAGCTCATGTTTTTTATCTTGTGATGTGATTCTATTACGCATTGGTGGATGTTATGGTGTGATCCACTTCACATTAGATTAGTTAAAGGTTATAAAGAGGTTCCCATTCCATGTAATATAAAAAGTGTTACACATAATCAGTGTTTTTTTCCTTATTAACATAGTGTTACACATAATTCATGTTAAACAGTACTAGTGTTAACACATGTTTAACACTAATAATGTGTAACACTTTTTAGATTATCTAGAAGGGGAAATTGGCACCAGAGAGGAAATGAAGCTGGGAAATCATGTACTAGTGCTTATATACAATCTAGAGCATTGAACAATCAGAATTTTAACTTACCTAAGTCGAATAGCCTATATTGATTTCACAATAATATAACTGGCCCAATTTAGCTAGGTGAGATTATGGATTCAACCCCTATTTTTCATCTTATGATGTGATTCTATTACACATTGGTGGATGTTATGATGTGATCCACTTCAAATTATATTAATTAAAGGTTATAAAGAGATTCCCCTTCTACGTAATATAAAAAGTGTTACACATAATCAGTGTTAAACAGTACTAGTGTTGACACATGTTTAACACTAATTATGTGTAACACTTTTTAGATTACGTGCAATGGGAAATTGGCACCAAAGAGGCGATGAAGTCAGGCAATCACCTACTAGTGCTTATATATAATCTAGAGCATTTAACAATCAAAATTTTAACCTACTTGAGCCTAATAGCCTATACTGATTTAAAAGTAATAATAAAAATTATTGAGAATATTTTATGCTTCATTATGTCTTGGCTATTTATTTATATAGTTGAAACACTTTCCCTACGAAGTGATAGTCGAAGCAATTGGATAGAGGAATGAGACACTTCCCAAATTTGCAAAACTTTAAAGAGATGTACCTTGACTCACACTTATATAAGGAAACGAGAAAGCCAACTTCCTTATAAATAGATCAGTGAGCCTACATAAGCAAGGGCAAATAGATATTTCTTTGTAACCTAGGAAATAGAGAGTCAACAATTATAGAGTTCAAATAGCAAAAAAGGTAATCAATTTATAAGGTGAATCCTAAAATAAGGATCAACAAGAGTAAAGCTTAAGAGCTCTCTTGCATTTTAGGCATTTTTTTATCTAATTTTCAGAGCCTAAGAAATTGAATTTTTATAGTCTAGTCTTAGATAGTGCTTCATAGGGTTGTATTTTGATGCGTTTTGAATAAAATTCTAGATTGTAAAAATTAATATAGTCATAGTTCCATGTGTTGTTTTTCTTGTCCCCTCCCTACTTGAGAAGGTAAACATAAATACAATTATAAAAGAACACATGTAGTTTTATAAGTTACAAAATACATTTTTTCTATTTGAATGTAAACTTCCTATAAGTTGGTATTATGGTCATTAATATAAACAATTTTCCAAGGCACATCCAAACTGGATGCTTTTGATCAAACCTCTCAATGAGTTGTTAGTAAAGCCATCATAAGATGTTTCTTTAGGCTCAGGTTAAGTTTTTCTATTGATGTACAGTGGATAACATCTTGTGTATAAAATATGGAACACTGAGGCTAATATCTCTGGCATTAGTAAAGTTAAAATCCCTTGTATAGTAAAGATAATATTGAAGCACTTGCTAAACCTATTGCTTCACATTCAATGAGATTTCAGCCTGCGGCTCTACCGTTGCTTTCCCAGAAAGTTTAACAATCTGAACAAAAGTTTTGAATTTGAATAACGAAAGTCCCAATCAACCCAATTTTGTGTAGAAAATAAAAATTTACAATGAAGCACATATTTTCAGAATGCCCATGGTAGGTCAAACATTAGGGTTTATCATTGAAATAGATACTGGGGAGTACATCACAATGATCTCTTTGAACTTCTACCTAACATTTACAGGCTGCGATAGGCTCTTTTCTATATTCCCGTCTCATCTAAACTCCCACGGGGTTTCAAAATTCTGATTGGTCAGTGCTCTATATCTTTTTAGGGGTTTTTAGCAGTCTTGAGAATAAAAACCAGATTAGTGACTGATTTAATAATTGTACCGACAAACCATAAAAAATGGACCATGAACCATCCAATTCCAATAACATTCAATAAAAAATGGACCACAGGCTATCTGATTCCAAGAACATACAATAAAAAATGGACTACAGACCATTTGATGACATCAAAACTACTTGATTCTACAAAGAACATGAGCACGAGAATGGTGAGGAAACCCTGTTTGATGATGTAGCAAAAGGCGAGCATGAGAACAAACCAAATGAAACCCTTCGTAATGTAGAAAAAACCAAATGAAACTCTTTGTATTGCAGGAGAACACATGAAAATGAGGCGCGGACATGAAAATGAGGATAAAAACCCCTTTGAAAACCCTAAAATGAATGCAAGAAGATCACAAACCCGATGACAAATTAAAATTTGCTTCACAATTTTCCAAAACATGTATTTGATTTTGAATTCCACCTCTTGGGTGGGAAGATGGTGCCGCCCATTTTAGGGCCAAAATTGGATTTTTAAGCCCTAACCCCGAATTGCATTATAGTGTCCCACACAACGGATTTGGTAAAAAGGAAGTCCCACACCCAATTTTGCCCCAATTACACTAACCAAACGGGGCCTAAAGAATTACATCTCCTTTTTATGCTCTCCATTGATCACTTTGGACTTTTTTTAATATAATAGGTGTCCATGCACTCACATTTCCTTTTTAGTATATTTGGATAAAAGATAGCCATGTTGAATGTAAGATAAAATTTACGCCCATTTCAAAATGGCAATCATGTCATTATTTTGTACTTATGTCTCCTAGTTACTATCTATATACTATGTATTTCTAGCTACTCTTGTAAAATTAAGCATTTTGCAATATGCATAGACATTGGAAACCAATTTGGAATTTTATATCACAATCAATCTTCTATTGTTGTTGTAAATGATGTTTAAATTTAAATATTAGAGTCATGAGTTGTGTTTCATCCCTTGTAAATATACATTCTATTTGACCTTACTGAATTTACAAGCTCAAACATAATATTTATCAAGTTTCAGTACCAAGTCCATCAAATGCAGTATAGCTATGCAACTATTCAGCCTTATTAGCAGACTTTAAGATCTCATTTTTTCTCCTGACTGTTTCGAAGAATCTAGTTGTAGTACTCTACATTTTCCTCTACATATGTGAAGTTCCAATTTCAATCCTATCATAGATGATATAGATAGGCTATCACTCAGATCTCACAGAAGTTTGAAGGATTGATTTTTTTCTTTAATATTTGATGAAGTTTTAGTTATTTTCTATTATTCATGTACATATAGGGGTAAATATTCAATAAGGATAAATATTCAATAACCAATTGTATTTATATCAATATCAGATAAGCATTTCATATTATCAATTGACTCAAGTATATATTGCATTAAGATGGATGTGTACGACTGTAGCCATATTACAAACTACTTTCTAAGATTTTTGTATTATCTTAAGTTTGCAAGGAAAGTTTCATAACACCATTGTACAGCTGGAATCTTACATTGTTATTCTCAACTAGTTTCAACTCACTAATCTTAAAATAGATGCCTTCCCATTTTTATCTTTGATTATTTTGAATGGGGATTTAGTTTGTATTAAATTTAGAAGAAAATGTTTTAAAAAAGAAACTCCCTAAATGTAAATTCTTCTTGGTTGAAGTGTTTTTTAATTTATGATTTTATACATAAAATTGGTGATAAAATTATTAAACTATGGTCTCAGAACTCAAGGGATAACACTATATTTTGGGAAGGAAATTTAATGATTTTGTTTATTTAATAATTTATATTTTTCAGCTTGGATTGACTGGTCTTATTTTGGGTACTTGATTTTATATTATTTTAAACAAAATAGTCTTGTTTATTTTTCCCATAGGTAACTTTTGAGTAGGTTCCAAATTTAGAGTATAGGGATGGTTGGTTTATTTAATTTGTTATGATCAGAGTATTATGCGGTTATAATAATATGTTCATAAGTAGTTTAAACTTTTAATATAATTCTAATTAGTGCATATTCTAGCATGGTCTAAAACTTTAAGGTATTTATAATTCGATTAAGTTCCAAAATCTTTATTGGTTTATTTTTAATTGTCTTTTTTAACCCATGGGCCTTAAAAATGGTACCATATAGGAGGAAAAAAAAATTACTTGGTTTCTTTTTATTTCTTAAAATAGATGTTTTTCCTTTTTATCTTTGATTATTTTGAATAGTTATTTAGTTTGTATTACATTTAGAAGAAAAAGTTTTAAAAAGAAACTCTCTACATTAATTCTAATGTAAATTCTTCTTGGTTGAATTATTAGTTTTTCTATGAGTGGACACTTTTTTATATATAAAATTAGTGATTAAATTATTAAACTATGGTCTCCAGAACTCAAGGGATAATATGGGATAATATCATATATGGGGAAGGAGATTTAATGATTTTGTTTGTTTAATAATTTATTCTTTTTTCAACTTGGGTTTACTAGTCTTATTTTGGGTACTTGATTTAATATTATTTTAAATAAAATAACCTTGTTTATTTTTACCATAGGTCACTTTTGGGTAGGTTTCAAATTTAGAGTATAGAATGGTTAGTTTATTTAATTTGTTATTTAATATGTTCATAAATAGTTTAAAATTTTAATATAATTCTAGTTAGTGCATATTTTAGTATGGTCGAGAATTTTAAGGTATTTGTAATTTGATTAAGTTGAACATGATTACTAGTTTGAATGAGATTTTATATTTGTTATCAAATCATATTTTGTAAATAACATTATAAATAAATTTCATAAATAATTTTATAAATAATGTATAATTAGAATGATATTTTGTAAATAATGTTACAAATGTATTTTATAATCTTAATTAAATTTCTAATGTATAATTAAAAATTAAACTATATCTTTATTGACTTAATTTATATAATTGATTAAGTTGATCTCTAATATAAAACGAGGTGACTTTTGGTGTCCATGTAGGTTAGTATATGTGTATATGTACATAGTATTAGAAAATAAACACATTTTTTTATTACATGAAAATATACCTTCTTATTGTTATTTGGCTAAGTAAAATCACGTCTTATCAAGTTTACTCTTGTGTGGTTATACCATGTTTGGAGTCATGTTCATCCTTATGAATTTGGGTTGTGCAAGTGCTAAGGGAGTCATGCCAGAGACTCGGGTTTGTTTTTTATTTTGTGTTTTATCATTTTTGGGAATCATATCATTTGTGATTTTTGGTACCGTCCTTGTTTACAGTTTATTTCAAATGATTTCTTATATGTCCTTAAGTACATGTATGAGATGTTTATGAGTCCAAGTTTTTTTTTAAATATTTAATGGAATATGGAGGTTGTCATATATGGCACGTGTCTTGTTTTATTGTTAAGGTTGGGGGTTTGAATCCTAGTGATTATTACAATTTTAGAATATATATCTATGTGAATTTGGGAACTAGATTTTGACAAAGAATGAAGAGGTGTTCCTACTGGATTATTGTCAATGGATGTATTTAATGACTTTATCAATGTCCCTATTGAGGTTGGAGAACTGTGATCTTGACATGTTTATGAGATTCTTTATTACGATCCAACACTTTTCTTTTGTGGTTTCGTGATGTGATGAATTATGAGAGGTCTTCGTGGTTATTGGTTTTTCCTTCTCTTTTTCTCCACTTGGAGCATTAAGGTAGGTTATCTAGGAGAATACAAGAGAAGTGGTTGTAATGGATACTAGGACCCTAAAGTGGCTACAAAAGTAACTCATTGTGAGTTGTGTAATAAGTGATAACTTAATAAATTACTCCAAGTTAAACATTAATAAGATAATAAGTGTTTCCTGTCCATTCCTTTAGTGATAGTACTGGCTAAGGATTGGAGTGGGAGAAGATGCTTACCCATCCAGGATATGTTGAGGTCTAGCATGATTGGTTTCCTTGTCTTCGTAAAATGATTACAAGTCCTGCATGGATCTTTCTTGAGGATCTCGAGTCTAGAATAACCATTCTAGGGTAACTCAAGTAGATGATGATGTGATGACACTTCCTTATATGTGTCTTAGGTCTCCTAAGAGTTTTTTTGTGCCTCTAGTCATGTTTCTTGATTTACCATTTTATTCACTTTGTATCATTTTCATCCAATAAACCAATGCACTAGCCTTCCTTTCTTTTTGGATGTTTGTTTGAGTGGGGTTTGTTTTTTATCTCCTCAACATGGTGGGGTGGACCTTTGGGTTCCACATGATCACATGGTAGGGATTCTATTTACCATTGAGATATGATGTTCATGCTCTTGTGTTTTCATGATCCTAGATGTTGTTTCTATTATCTTCTATGTTCATTGTTTGGAGACTTTCTAATTGTCATCATAAAATATATATCTTGTATTCTATGATGTAGTGGAAGATGTACTATGTATTCCATGATGTATCAGTTGTATTCTATTGGTTGTACCTTTTCTTACATTAATATGATGGTTGTATCTTATCATTCAGTTGTAATTTTTTGTTGGATACAATTATCTGAGGGAGATTGTTGAATACAATTGTCTAATTGTGTGTTGTCTTTGATGTCACACAAATGTCATATCAATAAATAGTTATGTGTGTCTACCAAGCTCAATCAGTCAGCAAGGTGATTTTCAAGTGTCTACCGAGATATCTTGGGTGTCAAAGAAAAGTATGGCAGAAGATAGTGTTAACTGAGCTTCCACGGTTATTGAAGGAAATTTAGTGATTATCGAGCTAAGACAGTGTTAACCGAGCTTCCACAGTTATCAAAGGAAAGTTAGTGGTTACCGAGCTCACTCTGTCTCCGAAGGATATTGCAAAATTCATTGTGGCTACCGAGTTCTCTCGGTCATCAATGAAATAGTTTCAAGATTAATGTTTACCGAGCAAGGTCGGCCCAAGTAAAGGATTTTGTTTATTCCAGCCGACTATTATAATGATTGTTAAAAGTTGTAATGATTATTAGTGTCAACTTGTTAATCTGAATGAACAATCCGAATGGTATATATGTAAAAGGTTAAGTGGTGGATTTTGTAGTATGAGTAAAAAGAGTAATATGCAAGTGTGAAGTTTGTGAGCAAACATGAAAATCATTTTGAAGGAAGGTGTGTGCGAATTTTGAAGGATGGTTAGATATCCTTGAGGAGCAGCAAAGATTTATTTTGATCAGGAAGGATCTAGTGAAGCCAAATAGAGATCTGTAATCAAAAATTTAGTTGCATCATTATTCAGGTCATTTCATTGTTACTTTCTTACCATTGTAGCAGTGATTTCAAAATCTCCTAACTGAGTTGGTTTAATAGCCATTTTGAAAATCCTCTAACAAGGTGACAGTTCTATTGAATTGTTTCAAGACCTCTTACAAGGTCACTCCTAACAGAGTGATTAAATCCTCTAACAAGGTCACACCTAACAGTGTGTTTTGTAACCTTTTACTTGGTTGGCTCCTAATAGGGCATCACTTCAAAAGAGTGAAAATCAGTAACTAGTTACATTAGTGGTTTTTCCCATATTGGGTTTCCACGTTAAATCTGGTGTCTCTTGTGTTCATGTTATTTTCTTTATTCATGTATGTTAATCACTGATGAATGCTTCAGAACAATTATAATTAATACTCACTGCAATTACCAAGTTTCAACATTTCTTTGTATAACAGCAGTAAATGATTTAATAAGACATCTAAGGGATCTGTGGTAATATTTTTGTGGTTAACTGATTCACCCCCCCTCCTCTCAGTTACTACATCCATATTTCTAACAATTGGTATTAGAGCATTTGGTGCTTGCAGGAAGGGTTTCAAGGACCTAAGCTAAAGTTCAGGATGTCTTACAAGATAGAAATTCCAAGGCTTAACAAAGATAACTTTTCAGCATGGCAAGGTCTCATGAGACTTCATCTAGCTTCCATTGGTTATTCAAGATGCAAATATATTGATCAAGAATATATAGTTCCTACTGGCACATTAACTGTTGAAGACATTGCAAAGAAAAAGAACCATAACACCATGATGATAGACATTGCATTAGCTCTTAGCTATGAAGAATTTTATGAGATCAAAGACTGCATAACTAATTATGAAATGTGGAACAAGTTGAAGAAAATTTATGGTGGTGATGACAATGTGAAGAGAGCCAAAGTAGAAAGCCTAAGAGGATAGTTTGATCAGATGAAGATGAAAGAAGATGAAAACATTGCAAAATATGTTGAAAGGATCAAGGTGAGTGTTAATGCAATCAAAGCTTCTAGAGGAAAAATTGATGATGAAACTATTATAAGTAAGGTTCTTAGAACATTGCTTCCTATCTATGCAATAAGAGTATCTGCTATTTAAGAAAGAAGATGTGAACAAAATCACAATATAACTTTGGATGCCTTAGTTGGAAGATTGATAGCTTTTGAATTGGATAACTATGACAACTATGTTCCAACTTCTAAAAATATTGAATCAGCATTTGAGGCCAAACTTTCACTTAAGAAGGGCAAGAAAATCCAGTTAGAAAGTGAAGAAGAATTAGAGGAAAGTTCTGATAGTGATCTTGAAGTTATTGAAGCATTACTTGCAAAGAAATATTCTAGAGGCAGAGGCAAATACAAAGGTAAAACTCCCTTAATCAATTTTTCATGTGAAGAAATTGGTCATATTGCAGCTAGGTGCCCAAACAAGCAAAGCAAAGATGAGAAGAAATGTCAGAAGTACAATGGCAAGAAGAATTTCAATTCATTCAAGGATTAAGGTAAGAAAACATGTTTTTTGGCTAAGGATTCTGATAATAGTGAAGAAGAAATTGTTTTCATTGCTGTAAAAGATTAATATGATAATGATGAAGATGAGATGGCACTTATCTCTCATATAATAAAAAATGATACATGGATTATAGACAGTGGATGCTCACATCATATGACTAGTGACAAAACTAAGTTTGAACATTTTGAAGACTATGATGGTGGTAGTGTAAGGTTTGGAAACAATGAACCTTGTTGTATAAAAGGAAGAGGATGAATTTCATTAACCAAAGAACTTATATGTGATAATGCATATTGGGTTGAAGGATTAAAACATAATCTTCTAAGTGTAGCACACCTAATCAACATTGGATTCAAGGTTGAATTCATGAATGGAAAAGCAAGATTGCTAGATGACAAAGGAAAACTGATTGGTTCAGGAAAAAAAACCAAAGGTAACCTGTTTTATCTTGATCTTGGTGAATGCTCATGTTTTATTGCTCAAATTGAAGAAATTTGGTTATGGCACAAAAGGTTATGTCATGTAAATTTTGATAATATGGTGAAAATAAGAAAATTCAAGAAAGTAAGAGGTATTCCTACTTTGAAGAAACCTGATGTTGGTCTATGCAAGAATTGTCAGATTGGTAAAATGGGAAAGACTAGCTTTAAAAGTAAAAACTATCAGTCTGAAGATATTTTAGATATTGTGCATACTAATTTATGTGGACCTATTAGAATTGAAAGCTATACTAGAGAAAAATTCTTTATTCTCTTTGTTGATGATTACTCTAGAATGATGACAGTTATGTATTTAAGAGAAAAGTTAGAAGCATTTGAGAAATTCAAATGGTATTTGACAAGAGTAGAAAAGGAAAGAGGAAAAAGAATGAAGTGCTTAAGATCAAATAGAGGTGGTGAATTCATCTCCCATGAATTCAATAATTTCTGCATTGAAAGAGGAATCAAAAGACAGGTATCAGCTCTAAGAACTCTTGAGTAGAATGGAATAGCTGAAAGGAGGAACAGATCTATCATGGATTGTGCAAGGACTATAATGATTGAAAAGAACATTGCTATGAAATACTGGAAGGAAGCTATTAGCACTACAGTTCATACATTGTACCGATTATAGTTGAGGAAAGACACATTCAAAACTCCTTATGAGTTATGGTATGGCTATAAACCCAATGTAAGTTACCTGAAAGTATTTGGTAGTAAATGTTACATCTTAAAAGAATCTAGAAAAGGAAAATTTGATGTAAAAAGTGATGAAGGAATATTTTTGGGATATTCTTGCAAAAGTAAGGCATATAAATGTCCGAATTTGTCTACTCACAAAATCATAGAAAGTGCACATGTGAAAGTTGATGAGTTTGCAGAAAAGACTGAAGAAGAAAGCAAAAAGGAACTAGAGGATTACAAAAGATTTGTTTACATTGAATCTGATACATTTCCAGACACATCTGTCAATGAGGAAAATTCATCTACCAAACCTAGTATAGTAACCAAGTCACAAGAAGAAGTTCAAATCGAGTCACAAGAAACCAAGTCTCAGCTTGAAGCTATCAAGAAAATATCTACCGAGCCCAAGCAAACTGAAACTGAAGATGAAATTCAAGATGACAATGTAACTCATTCAAGAGGCAAGGAACCTATATTGGCCAAGTATGTTAGGAAGCATCATACACCAGATCAGATTATTGGAAACAAATCAGATGGTACTATGACAAGAAGTAAACTGAAAGGTGCATGTTTACTTGCTGATTTTAAACCTAGAAATGCTAAAAATGCATTGGAAAATGAAAGTTGGATTGAGGCTATGAATGAAGAAATAGAACAAATAGAGAAAAACAAGACATGGACTCTTGTACCTAGGCCTAAAGACAAAAATGTAATTGGAACAAAATAGGTATTCAGAAACAAGCTGAATGAAGATGGTCAAGTATCTAGAAATAAAGCTAGATTAGAGTGTAAAGGGTATTCTCAAGAAGAAGGTATAGATTATGAAGAGACTTTTGCTCCTATTGCAAGATTAGAAGGTGTAAGGACTCTAATTGCATATGCAGCACATAAAAGATTTAAGGTATATCAAATGGATATAAAATCTGCATTTCTCAATGGTATTCTTGATGAAGAAGTCTACATTGAGCAACTTGAAGGTTTTATTGATCCAGACAAAAAGGATATGGTCTGCAAGTTACACAAAGCACTGTATGGTCTAAAACAAGCCCCTAGAGCATGGTATGAAAGATTGCATAACTATCTTATTCAGATTGGTTTCAAAAGAGCTAATGACAACAGTAATTTATACATCAAAGAAGGACCAGATAACAAAATTGTTTTGGCAGAAATATTTGTGGATGATACTATGTTTACAGGAAATGATGATCAATGCAAAGAATTTTCAGAGCAAATGAACAAAGAATTTGAAATGTCTATGTTTGGTTAGATAAAGTTTTTTGTTGGTCTTCAAATTTAGCAAAACAAGAATGGTATCTACATTACTCAGTCTAAATACATCAAGGAAATACTTAAGAAATTTGGTATGGAAGATTCAAAACTAGTTGGTACACCCATGAGTACAAGACTGAAGCTTACAAAAGATGATGATTCAAAAGAAGTAGATCAAACCTTATACAGATCAATGATTGGAAAATTACAGTATGTAGAACATACAAGGCCTGATATTGCCTTAGCATTTGGTATAGTAGCAAGATTCTCAGCAAAACCCAAAGAAAATCACATGATGGCAATCAAAAGAATCTTGAGGTACTTGAGAGGAATTGAAGATTATGGCTTGTGGTATAAATTTGGAGGCAATTTGGACTTAAAAGTGTTTACTGATGCTAATTGGGCAGGAAACATTGATGATAGAAAGAGTACAAGTGGTGGAGCATTCTTTCTTGGCAAAAGGTTAGTATCTTGGACCAGTAAAAAGCAAAATTGCACATCCCAATCCACAGCAGAAGCAAAATATGTTGCTACAGTAGTAAACTGCTCTAATATTGTTGGTTCAAATAGTTATTGGAAGGCATGACAGTTGAAATCAAAGAACCAATTGTTATTTTTTGTGATAATACAAGTGCAATAAATATTTCAAAGAATCCAATAATGTATTCCAAAACTAAACACATTGCTATAAAATATCACTTTCTCAGAGAATTGGTGTAGGACAAGGAAATCAGATTGGAGTATGTTCATACAAAAGAACAAATTCCAGATATCTTCACCAAGCCACTACCTAAGGATGCATTCTTGTATCTAA
This sequence comes from Chamaecyparis obtusa, assembly GCA_027943335.1. Lineage (NCBI taxonomy): Eukaryota > Viridiplantae > Streptophyta > Pinopsida > Cupressales > Cupressaceae > Chamaecyparis > Chamaecyparis obtusa. The sequence goes on from BSBK01006275.1 coordinate 170,293, forward strand.
GAGGTAAGTTAGGGGTCATTCCCCTATCCAAGGCTCACTAAATTGAGTTTTAGTAATACATCAACCAGAGCATGTTGAAGATCAGTCAGTTGATGCAGCATAGTCAAGGAATCATTTCATATGAATCAATACTTAAGGTACATTGGTATTCACTAGAATTGTGTTGTCTTTGGCATGTGTTGTCAAAAAAGGAGAGTTTGCTTTCATTTCATGAAATTTCTAAGAAGGTGAATTTATAAAGTAAAGAGGGAGAGTTTTCAATCAGAGAGAGAAGTTTGCTAACAGAGAAAGATGAGAATCAGAATAAAGCTAAGGATATGTTCCTTATTCTATGTTTGCTATGAAATTTCATTATGCTATGACATGCTGTGTTGCCATCAATGCCAAAGAGGGAGATTGTTGGATACAATTATCTAAGGGAGATTGTTGAATACAATTGTCTAATTGTGTGTTGTCTTTGATGTCACACAAAAGTCATATTAATAAATAGTTCTATGTGTCTACCAACCTCAGTCGGTCAACAAGGTAGTTTTCAAGTGTCTACCAAGATATCTCGGGTGTCAAAGAAAAGTATGGCAGAAGACAGTGTTAACCAAACTTCCATAGTTATCGAAGGAAAGTTAGTGATTACCGAGCTAAGACAGTGTTAACTAAGATTCCATGGTTATCAAAAGAAAGTTAATGGTTACCGAGCTCACTCGATCTCTGAAGGATGTTGCAAAATTTGTTGTGGCTACCGAGTTCTCTCGATCATCAATGAAATAGTTTCAGGATTAATGTTTACCGAGCAAGGTTGGCCCAAGTAAAGGATTTTGTTTATTCTAGCTGACTGTTACAATGATTGTTAAATGTTGTAATGATTATTAGTGCCAACTTGTTGATCTAAATGAACAATCCGAATGGTATATATGTAGAAGGTCAAGTGGTGGATTATGTAGTATGAGTAAAAAGAGTAATATGCAAGTGTGAAGTTTGTGAGCGAACATGCAAATCATTATGAAGGAAGGTGTGTGTGAATTTTGAAGGATGGTTAGATATCCTTGAGGAGAAGAAAAGATTTATTTTGATCAGGAAGGATCTAGTGAAGCCGAATGGAGATCTATAATCAGCAATTCAGTTGCATCACTATTCAAGTCATTTCATTGTTACTTTCTTACCATTGTAGCAGTGATTTCAAAATCTCCTAACCGAGTTGGTTTAACAGCCATTTTGCAAATCCTCTAACAAGGTGACAGTTATATTGAATTATTTCAAGACCTCTTACAAGGCCACTCCTAATGATGAAGGGTGCACCCCTTAATACCATAAACACATAACAGAAATAGAGAAACAACAACAAAAATATGCAAGAACAGAAAATTGGCTTCTTATTATCTCCACAAATGTGGAATTACAAACTTTCAGAATTACAATATGTAAGCCACATGGGCATTCCCTTATAATATTCTGTAGGACAAAGCCTCGAATCAATACCCAGATCTACTACCTAGAATTGCCCTAGACAACACTACGGGTCTTCTTTATATAGGCAATTTCCACCACCCGAGAAGGTTCTAGAAATTTAGCCCTTAGGGCCGACCAAACTTATAATTATTTTATTTTACAATTTATTACATCAAAGTTGGCTCAAAATGAGTTTTGAAACCCAAACAAAAATTTTGAAGAAAAATTATTTTTCGCCATTTCAGGTGACCCAACTTTCGAAGACCATAAGTCATCGCCTGTTGACCCGATTGGCTATTATAACCTCATTCTGGAAATGCCATGAAGTGCTCTACAGGCTTGATTAATGCAAAGCACCCATCACCCAAATTTTTAACCTCATCCAGGGCCTCTAAAGCCTTCAAAATTGAGTTTGAAGTTTCTGTACCCTGCTGCCAATACTAAAAATCTACAATATCTTCAAAACTACACCTGATCTAGCCATGAAACTTTGTTGGCAGGCTGATATGACTGAAATGAACCTCCATATGTAAAATCAGACATTCTGAGATCATAAGACCAACTTACTAAAAATAGCAAGTTTCCATAAATAGCAACTCTACACAAGATAGCCCTTATTGAATACAAAAAATAAAAATATTTTTGGGTGATACAAGATTTCTCTTACATCCAGGATGCTCCTGCATCAGACACTCAGGGTAATTTGAGAAGTGACCCTGTCACGACTCAAGTGTGCAGAGGAAAACCAAGACGGTTAACCTCCTTTGTTAGCCATGATGAATCTTCAATAGGTCATCCTTTCCATTTGACCAAATACTCTTCATATGTCTTGTTCCTTATGCTTCTGCCAACATGACTGTCCAGTATGTCTTCAATCTCCTTGATATCTGAACTAGTTGCTGGAATACTCCACTGTGCTGCTGCAACCTCATCTTCAACACCTCCTTCATGATACTCTTGCAAATCTAAAATGTTAAACACTAGTGAAATATTCAGCTCAGTAGGCAATCCTACCTCATATGCATTTCTTGAATCATGCTTCTTCATTATCTTACATGGTCCAAACTTCTTCATTTTCAGCTTGTTATATGTACCAACTGGAAATCGCTCCTTCCGCAAATGAACCATGACTTCATCCCCACCCTAAAATTCCTTATGCCTCCTTTCCTCATCTGCCTTAGTCTTATACTGCACATTCATCTTGGTAATATGCTTCCTCACCTCCTCATGGATGTTCTTCAAATGTTCTGCAAAATCCTCAGCTTTAGCACTACTTATTTCTCCTTTATCTATCTTTCTCAACTCAGATGCATTTCTTGGATTACTTCCATATACAATCTAGAATGGTGATTTACCCGTGCTCCTATTGACAGAATTATTGTATGCAAATTCTGCTTGTGGTAAAATCAAATCCCATCCTGTTGGCTTATCTCCAACCAAACATCTCAGTACATTTCCCAAACTTCTATTCACCACCTCTGTCTGTCCATCAGTTTGTGGATGATGTGATGAACTGAACTTCAAATCTATCTTCAACTTCTTCCACAATGTCCGCCAGAAATATCCAACAAACTTAGTATCTCGATCTGAAACTATGGTCTTTGGCAAACCATGTAGTCTCACCACTTCTCTGAAAAATAATTCTACTACATGAACATCATCATTAGTCTTCTTGTAGGGAATGAAATGTGCCATCTTCAAAAATCTGTCAACTACTACAAAAATTGAATCATGTCCCTGCTATGTCCTCGGTAAACCAAGAACAAAGTCCATACTGATATCCTCCCAAGGCTTCTCTGGTACAGGTAATGGCTGATGCAACCCTATATTTTGCTTCACTCCTTTTACCATCTGAGATACTCTGCAACTCTGTACAAACTTCTTCACATCTTGCTGCAATTGTGGCCAATAATAATTCTCACCAACCAAAGCAAGGGTTTTATCATGACTAAAATGTCCAGCCAAACCTCCACTATGCTTCTCCTTGATGAAATTCTCCCTCATAGAACTTCATGGAATGCACAACTGACTCCCTCTGAATAGCATATCATCTTGGATGATAAAATCCAGCCATTTCATCCTGTCTAGAGTAACAGGTTCTGTACAAGCTTTTCAAGCTTCACCAAAATTAGGATCCTCTGGATACAAATTCTTGAGTTCCTTAAACCCAACCACCTCAATATGCATCTCTGTCAGCAATAGTTGCCTTCTACTAAGAGTATTTACAACCCTGTTAGACTTTCCACTTTTGTGTTTCAAAACAAATGTATAACTCTGCAAAAACTCAACCCATTTCAAATGCCTCTGATTCAACTTTCCTTGACTATTCAAATATTGCAAAGCTTGATGATCAGTATACAAAACAAACTCCTTAGGAAGCAGATAATGTCTCCACTTCTTTAATGCCTGAACTATAGCATAAAATTTCTGATCATAAATAGAATATTTCCTCTTGGCATCATTTAACTTCTCACTGAAATAAGCAATAGATTTATCTTCTTGACTCGAAACAGCTCCTATTGCAGTACCACTAGCATCACAATCTACTTGAAACACCTTATTAAAATCTGAAAGTGCTAAAATAGGTTGTTATGTAACTTTTTGTTTCAACACTTGAAAACTCTTTTCTGCCCCATTAGTCCACTTAAACTCTTTTCTATCCCCTCTCATTGTTTCAGTCAAGGGACCACAAATACTGCTAAATTTTTTGATAAACTTTCTATAAAAGCTAGCCAAACCATGAAAAGATCTTACCTCAGTAGCACTCCTTGGAGTAGCCATTCAAGGATAGCATGTACCTTCTCTAGGTCCATTTTTAGACCTTCTGCTGAAACTACAAATCCCAAATACACTAACTCTTTCTTCACAAAACTGCACTTCTTCAAATTAATCAACAATTTTTCATATCTCAACTTCTCAAACACCATACGAATATGCATCATATGTTCCTCCAATGTCTTGCTAAAAATCAAAATATCATCTAGGTAAATAATGAAAAACTTATCCAGAAATTCTTTTAGAACCTCGTTCATGAGCCACATGAAAGTGCTCGGTGCATTGGTTAGCCCAAAAGGCATGACTAACCACTCATACAGTCCTTTCTTTGTCTTGAAGGCAGTCTTCCATTCATCTCCTTCTCTGATCCGAATCTAGTGATATCCACTCTTCAGATCTATCTTTGAGAAATACACAGCTCCACTCAAACAGTCCATAATATCATCCATTCATGGCAATGGAAACATATACTTGATTGTGATCTTGTTTATTTCTCTAGCATCTATACACATCCTCCATTCTCCATTCTTCTTTGGTGCTAATACCACTGGTACAACATAGGGACTCAGACTCTCTTGAATCAACCCTTTCTGCAATAACTCATGTACTTGTCTGTTCAACTCTTCACTTTCTGCTGGTGTCATTATGTGTGCTACCTTGTTTGGCAAACTGGCCCCTGGAATCAAATCCATCTGATGAATGATCTTCCTTACCGATGGTAATCCATCAGGTACATTATCAGATACAATATCCTGAAACTCATTCAACAAATCTACAACCTCTACAGGTACATCCTCTACTTCTTTTTTACCAACTTTTGGAATTAAAGCAAAACACACATGCTCATGCCTCATACCATCTAGAAATTTTCTTCCATCAACAAATGTTATTCTTGCATTACCACATACCTTTTCTTCAGTCTCCTTCAATGGCTTTAGCTTATGTCGCACTCCATCCTTTGTCAAGGAATAGGTATTCCCATGACCATCGTGTACAGCACATCTGTCAAACTACCATGGTCTACCCAACAACATATGACATGCATCCATAGAGATGATATCACATAGTACCTCATCTTGGTACCCGCCGATCTTAAACTTTACCAGGCACTGTTCACTGACCATGACCTTGTGGTCATCCTGCATCTAGGCAATCCGATATGGATGTGGGTGTTTCTATCTCTTGAGCTTCAAATTTATCACCATCTCTTCTAACACTAAGTTGTCAGTGCTTCCACTATCAATAATCACATCACAGCATTTACCCTCACACTTGCATCTAGTGCGAAACAGGCTCCTCCTTTGTTCATGTTCGTTCTCACCACTTAGCAAGACTCTTCTATTAATTAGCGTTTCTCCTCTTTCATCATCTTCAGAATTTGATGATCTAGCATCTTCATCTACATGTGCAACTCTAGCCTAACCTTCATTTCTCCTATCTGTTCTACCTTGGCACTGAGGACATTCAAATGCCCTATGGCCTTCTTCTCCGCAGTGAAAACATGTTCCACAGAAGCCTCCTCTTCCTGAACCTTGTCCTCTTCCTCTTCCCCTCTGATCTCTATTATTCTGATCTTGGAAACAATTGGAATTGTTTCCTCTCTGATTCTGGCTACTACTGGCCTCATCCTTATTTTTCAGATCTTCATTTCGGTCACCATATGACCGTCCACTAGATCTTCCACCATGACCTCTTCCATTTTGTCTGCTCTCAAACTTCTTGTTCAGCTTTTCCTCTACTTTTAGGGAAAACTGGTATGCCTCCTCAATACTGTTCATTCGAACCAGATTCAACTCCTCTTGAATGCTTGGCTTTAACCCATTAAGGTATCAGGCAAGTTTCTCCTTATCAGCTTCTGCATGGCCTATTCTGATGAGGAGTCGATAGAACTCCTCTGTATACTCTTGAACAGATCTTCCTGCTTGCTTCAAACTTTGTATTTTCTTTAGTAGGTCAAGCTCATAATCAACAGGAATGAACTATCGCTTCAATTTATCCACCATCTGATCTCATCTTGTGATTTTATCTTTCCCTCTTCTATTTCGCTCCAATTGAATTTCTTGCCACCAGATCTTCGCATAACCTTTCAGTCTGGCCTTTGCAAATTTGACCCTATCAAGATCCTCAACATCTTCATACTCAAAATATTCCTCACATTCATTGATCCAGTTGATCAATTCCTCTAGGTTAAGATTTCCAGAAAATGTAGGAACCTCAATCTTAGGTCTTTTTCCAATCTTGGAAATCGCCCAAAAAAGTCTTTCTTCCTCCTGGTTCATAATTTCAGCTTCTCCTTCTTGATATTCTTCTTCGGCTTCATCCTCGCTTTCATCTCTGACATTAAGATTCATTCCTCTGTGAATCTCTTCTTGCAATGCTCGCACTTGTCTCTGCAGCTCTCTAACCTCAGGTGTCATAGCACCAGCACTTCTGTCACATTCTCTTCATGGAGGCATTTTTGCGATGCGCGCTGAAACCCTAGCCGCGGTCCTGGTGCAAACTGCCTCACAGTCGGCGATCTATTTACACACTTAGGAACTCCTGCTCTGATACCGCTTGATGAAGGGTGCACCCCTTAATACCACAAACACAACAAAAATAGAGAAACAACAACAAAAATATGCAAGAATAAAAAATTGGCTTCTTATTATCTCCACAAATGTAGAATTACAAACTTTCAGAATTACAATATGTAAGCCACATGGGCATTCCCTTACAATATTCTGTAGGACAAAGCCTCGAATCAATACCCAGATCTACTACCCGGAACTGCCCTGGACAACACTACAGGCCTTCTTTATATAGGTAATTTCCACCGCCCGAGAAGGTTCTAGAAATTTAGCCCTTAGGGCCAACCAAACTTAGAATTATTTTATTTTACAATTTATTACATCAAAGTTGGCTCAAAATGAGTTTTGAAACCCAAACAGAAATTTTGAAGAAAAATTATTTTCTGCCATTTCAGGTGACCCAACTTCCGAAGACCATAAGTCATCGCTAGTTGACCCGATTGGCTATTATAACCCCATTCTGGAAACGCCACGAAGCGCTCTATAGGCTTAACTAGTGCAAAGCACCTGTCACCCAAATTTTCAACCTCATCCGAGGCCTCTAAAGCCTTCAAAACTAAGTTTGAAGTTTATGTACCCTGCTGCCAATACCGAAAATCTTCAATATCTTCAAAACTACACCTGATCTAGCCATGAAACTTTACTGGCAGGCTGATATGACTAAAATGAACCTCCATATGTAAAATCAGACATTCTGAGATCGTAAGACCAACTTACTAAAAATAGCAATTTTTCATAAATAGCAACTCTGCACAAGATAGCCCTTATTGAATACAAAAAATAGACATATTTTTGGGTGATGCAAGATTGCTCTTACACCCGGGATGCTCCTGCATCACCTAATAGGGTGATTAAATCCTCTAACAAGGTCACACCTAACAGTGTATTTTGTAACCTTTTACCGGGTTAGCTCCTAATAGGGCATCACTTCAGAAGAGTGAAAATCAGTAACTAGTTGCATTGGTGGTTTTTCCCATATTGGGTTTCAACATTAAATTTGGTGTCTCTTGTGTTCATGTTATTTTCTTTATTCATGTATGTTAATCACTTATGAATTCTTAAGAACAATTATAATTAATACTCACTGCAATTACCAAGTTTCATCATTTCTCTATATAACAGCAGTAAATGATTTAATAAGACATCTAAGGGATCTGTGGTAATATTTTTGTGGTTAACTGATTCACCCCCCCCCCCTCTCAGTTACTACATCCATATTTCCAACATTTTTTTTGTTAGTTTACTTTATAGTTGGTGTTCCTAGTTCACATATAAATTTGGGTTTTAAAATGAATGTAAGATATATCATGAAATTAGGTTATGATTGAACTTAGTATTTTAATTAGTGTTATTAAAAGTAACAGCATCTTGGAACCCTTGGGATTGTTAACTGAGTTTTTGTATATTAGTATAATGTCTTAAACTTATGGTTACATACTTTGTTCTATATTTGATTTGTATAATTTATATTTAATATTTTGAAAAAAAACATTTCACCAACTTAATGTCAAGTTAGGTTAATTTCTCATGGATTCCCGGGTGGGGCATTACATAAAAGACTTTATTTTAATACTTATAACGTATCCAAATTACAACATATTATTTTTCCCTTTTCTTTTCACCTAGAAAAAACCCCTTCCTTTTTACATTGCTTGAATTACATTAATATAAAACAATTTTTCATATACATCTAACTCCTTTAAGGAGTTTACGTTTACAAGAATGAATAAATGCCAATTCATCTCAATATGATGCTATATAAAATATGAAGTCTTCAAACTGCAAATCTAGAAGGGGACATGTGTACGGAACATCCAGAAGACCACAAATAGTACCTTGATATAATAAAGATTAACCAACCAATCATGTGGGACCAGTAGGCCCACTCCTCTGAGCTAGGAGATAGAAACCAATTCCCATGCAAGAGGAAAAAACTAAGGCATACCTAAGGTAGTAAAAACCCTTCCCAAAGAATAATGTGAAACACAAATTATAAATAAGACTACTAGAGGTATAAGTAAATAAGCATAGGGGTATGTGTAGGATCATGGTATACCAAGCGACGGCCTTAAGTGGCAATGAAAAATTAGAAAATCAGGGTTAGTCAACTTGACATAAAAAGTTGAACATCTTATCAACCTTATGTGAAAAAGATGTAAAAATAGAATATGTAGGAAATTGAATGTAGTTTCTAAACTACTAGCCCTTGTATGAAAAAAAATAAATCTAATTGTTCAAAATTTTAGATTTCAATGCAGTAGTTCAAAAATTTTAGAAAAATGATAAAAATTACGTGTATGTTTGATCACCTTAATCACAATCAAATGATGATATAATTTCACAAGATTCTAGATATAAGTAGTAGACTTATGCCTAGATGTGACACATATTTTTGTGTACTTTTTTTCCAAATAAATTATTAATTATGAATTTTCTTCTACAACTTATTCAGAATAAAAAAAACTCTCATATTTAACCACCTTAACTAATTCTAAACTTTACAAAATTGAAAACTTTTTATTTTCTTATAGTAGGTAAAGCATAGAATGTGATCCATGCTTTGGATTTCAAAAAGGTTTAACTATTTGAAAGTTATAGTTGTTTTTCAATCAGTCTTTCAATTAGGACTTTGAAGATAACTCAATTAAAAATAAGTAATAATGCCTTATTGAACTCAAAATTTGACAGTAATTATATTGATGGAAATTTGATAATGTCTTTGAGAAAGTCTTTTTGTTTCATCAATTTCAGATGAAAAAAGGTCGTCAGCTACATGGTAGAAGTTTGGAGATCAAAGAAAATATGGTGAGCACATATTTTGGGTTGACCATTCATGTTTGGCATTTTCTGAAGAAAATACCAAGCCTAATCAAATATCCAATAATTTTGGATATCCGATAATATCATATATCTGATATCTCCCGCCCAATTCAACATTTCAACTTGACTACTTTTTTCAATTTTAAGTGATATATTACATTTTTTTTAATATTAATATTAAATGATAATAGCATACCATTAGTATTATATAAATTTTTATATTAGTATTGTATTATATTATTATTATTTATTTTTCTATTGTATAATAGTATAGTATTAGTATTAAATATTTATTAAAATATTTATATTATATGTTCAATAATACCTCAAAGAGAGAGAGAGAGAGAGACAGAGAGAGACAGAGACAGAGATTTTGGAAAAATTTAAGCGGGAGATTTCAAATATTTGATAATATCGAATATCCGATAGTTTTGGATATCCGATATTTTTGGATATCCAATTGCTTTTACTAGCCTTGAAAATAAAAAATTTATTCTATGGGTCCCTCAGTCTGAGAAGCATATTTTTTCTGCAGAGAATATCACGGCATTAGTACATTTGACCTAGTTTTTCTACCAAAATTTTTGACCATGAAATAAAAAGGTTTTGGTTGGTCAGATTATAGAAGGAAAAATTTCATTTTTTTTAATCCATGACCATGTTAGTCGAAAGTTCGACCAATATCATGTACGTTGAAAGTTCAATTGACACGGGCATGACTTATAAAAAAGATTTCATTTTTCATTTCATTATTAACATAGTGACTTTTTTCAAGGGTTGCAGTGCGTGAATTATTGTGATCATTACTCCATGCTCTGTTGTGTCCGACATTGAGCTCATTTCTTTGGATGATTTGATTCAGCACTGTGTATAGGGTTTGCAGTTTTTATCTGGACTTTGGCCTTTGATCTTCGAGCTTGGTTTTGGAAACTTGGCTTTTCCTCTCCTTATCAAATTGAAGCTCTATCATTGAGGTAGGGATTGTTTCATTATCTCCTATGCATTTTGATAGAATACATTACATTTGATCACTTGATTGAATACCATCATGTATTTCGAGGGCACATCTTACTATGATCATTACTCCATGCTCTGTTGTGTCCATGGCATTGAGTTCATTTATTTGGATTCTTTGTTGTGTACATGGAATTGTTTTACATGGCATATGCCCTTGTCTCATGCTCTTCATATTACCACTATTATTACTTGGAGTATCATTGATTACCCACGAGCTAGGGCATCCAATTATACGAGCTCTTGGAGTATCATCGATTACCCATGAGCTAGGGCATCCATTCATACGAGCTAGGGTATCATTGATTATTTCCTATCAATTATATGGCATCCAATATGAATAGACATGACTGGCATCATTGATTTTTTCCTACCAATATGAATAGACATGACTAGCATCATTTCATTATCGGTTGCCTGGCATCGTTTCATTATCTTAGATAGTTCTACAAATAACCACTAGTTAGTGGTTATCGTAACACATTAACAATGTGTTACGATAACCATTAATTACTGGTTATCGTGTGATCAAGAAATTGACTAAGTCAATCTTAACAGTGACTGCATAATATATATAATGTGAGCCTTGATAATTCTCAGTCGACTATGATATATATGATCGATATTAAATCATATATATACATATATATATATATATATATATATACATATATATACATATATATACATATATATAAATATATATATATACATATATCTCTATATATATATGTATCTCTATATATATATGTATATGTATATATATATATGTGTATATATATATGTATATATATATATACATATATATATACATACATATATCTATATATATATATATATACATATATTTATATACATACATATATATATACATATATACATACATATATATACCTATATATATATGTATGTATATATATATATGTATATACATATATATATATATATATATACATATATATATGTATATATATGTGTATATATATATATGTATATATGTATATATGTATATATATACATATATATAGATATATATATACATATACATATCTATATATATATACATACATACATACATACATATATATCTATATATATACATACATATCTATATATAGATATATGTATGTATATATATCTATATGTATATATATGTATGTATATATATCTATATGTATATATATGTATGTATATATATCTATATGTATATATATGTATGTCTATATATATATATATATATATGTATATATATATGTATACATATATGTATATATATACATATACATATATATATATATATATATATATACACACACATATACATATACATATATATATATATG